>JAXIVJ010009690.1:0-50051 GCA_036785665.1 Chirona hameri | reverse complement strand
ACACGACCACACGCGGCGACGCTCCTGACACGTCTGTCTCCTACCAGAGCCATCCCACACAGGGGTGACCGGCGCACAAATAGCCGGAACGCCGCCGGGCCGGTCAGGCCCCTTCGCACCCCCGGCCGGCGTCGCCCTCCCCGCCGCCCAACGGACAATAGAGCCGGAGCGCCGGCCGGCGCGGCGGGCCGGTCCCATCCGCCCGCCACGCATACCGACAGGGGAAGTAGCCGTCCCGGGCAGGCACACGGCGCACACACTGACACACACATACACACATACACACATACACACATACACATACACATATACAAACATACACACATACACACATACACACATACACGCATACACACATACACACATACACACATACACAAATACACACATACACACAAACACACATACACAGATACACACATACACACATACACACATACACACATACACACATACACACATACACACATACACACATACACACATACACACATACACACATACACTCATACAAACATACACACATATACACATACACACATACACACATACACACATACACACATACACACATACACACATACACACATATACACATACACACATACACTTACACACACATACACACATACACACACACACACATACACACACACACACACACACACACACACACACACACACACACACACACACACACACACACACACACACACACACACATACACACATACACACATACACACATACACACATACACACATACACACATACACACATACAGAAATACACACATACACACATACACACAAACACACATACACACATGCACACATATACACATACACATATACACACATACACACATACACACAAACACACATAAACACATACACACATACACACATACACACAAACACACATACACACATATACACATACACTCATACAAACATGCACACATATACACATACACACATACACACATACACACTTACACACTGTAGTGAGCTCGTGTATTGCCAAGCGACACGACCACACGCGGCGACGCTCCTGACACGTCTGTATCCTACCAGAGCCATCCCACACAGGGGTGACCGGCGCACAAATAGCCGGAACGCCGCCGGGCCGGTCAGGCCCCTTCGCAAAAAACACATGACACCAAAAAAGCATTATCAACAAAGCTACAGGAAAATGGAAAAAATATTCGCGTTCGGCTCGCTGAGTTTAACAGGAAACATGTTTCAAAACTAAAAAAAAAAATATGTGTCAAAAGTTTGACACATATACATTTCACACACACATTTGTTTGCCACACACACATTCGTTTGTCAACTTTTCTTCTTTTTGAAAGCAGAATCAAACCTGCCATCAAATTCTGCTTCTTATGAGTTATAGCAGGTTGCTGTTATACAATATCGAAATTCACATTTTTTTCCCGCCAAAATGTTTTCAGCCTATAACTTTTTAAAAAAAATTTACACAAGAAAAATCAAGGGGTTGAAATTGTGTGATTTGACATTATCTACCATATTCTTTTTAATTAAAAAAAAAAAAAAAATTATCAAAAAAGTTATACCACCCCAAACAACGTTTTTTTGTTAATACCAAAAATGAAAAATAGACGTGATTCCAAGGTGTCCTAGCGAAAAAAATCCTTACATAACGTTTTTTGTCTTTGATTTATGGACTTGTTAAAATTTTGGTAACGCGTCAATTTCAAAATGGGATCCCTCCTATCTCAAAAACTTCTCAACCGATTTTTGATTTCTTGCTATCTAAAAATGTACCGTCTAACGTTCTTTCTTTCACTAATTACCATTTTCCCCAAAAAGTGCATGTCAGAAGACTGAAAAACCAAAAACCATCACTTTTTTTTGGATTTCAAAATTTCAAAATTTTGATAATTTTTTGATCAAAATTTCCTAATAGCCAAAAGATGTAGAATCTTTAGTTGCATCTTTTGACTATCTCGGATTTTTTAAATCGTAAGGAAGAAAAAAAGTAGGTAAGTTACAAAAATATTAAAAAACGACATTTGCGCCCCCTATGTTTTTTTGAAAAAAATTATAGCTGTCCGGATGTAGAATTGAAAGGGGAGTCCGATTTTTTAAACGGATTGAAAATCCGTTAAGTAGTTCATAAGATGCAGGTTTGGTAACAAAAGTCGACTCCATATGTCATGATCATTGATACAAAATCTCTCATCATATTTTGGCCTAGCCCGGTTTTGTAAAAATCGAGTATGTTAGAATCTGAAACCATGTACGGAAGTAGGCTGGCGAGATAGGATGGAAGCCCAAGTTTCAGCTGAGTAGGTCAAAAAACATCGGTTTTAGAGCCAAAACAACACAAAAAAACCTCGATGTTGACACCAACCTAGAGGGTTCTTAACAAGGAGCTAGGAATGTTCCAAATAGCTTACAAGATAGCCCCAGACCTCTTCTTTCCAAATCTGGTCTTGCTTTTGTTCTAGCCCAAAGACAAGTTGGTCAAAGAGTGGCGCAAAAAACACATGACACCAACAGGGCATTACCAACAAGACTACACAAAATTGGAAACAAGATTCTTGTTAGGCTTGCTGAGTTGTACAGGAAACATTTGTCAAAACTTAAAAAAAAAAATTATATTAAAAGTTTGGGTATGGCGTTTACCGTTTTTTGCCACGACCCTAGAGGGTTAATAAAAAGGAGCTAGGAATGTTCCAAATAGCTTAGAAGATAGCCCCAGACCTCCTCTTTCCAAATCTGGTCTTCCTTTCCTTCTAGCCCTACGGCAAGTTGGTCAAAGAGTGGGGCAAAAAATCGCATGTACCGCAGTACATAGGTGCATCACGGTGCAGTCTATGCTTCTTTTTCATCCGATCCGATCCTATCCTAACCAAAATGAAAGCCCTTGTACTCTTCTTTCCAGATCTGGCCTCATTTGTGTTCTAGCCCTACGGCAAGTTGGAGTTATTGGCATACATATATAGAGTCTAATGAATATTTTTTTTTTTTTTTTTTTTTTTTTTACATTTTTAATTTCAGGCACACAATGCTTGAAATTAAAAATGTAAATGAAATTTAAAAAAAAGAAAAAAAAAAGTGTAAATGAAATTAAAAATCTGGTCTTTTCTTTCTTCTAGCGTCTAGTGTCGTCTCTGCTTGCGCCGAAGGCGCAAAGACCGGCACGTGTCCCGGCAAGGCAAGGGACGGTAATTCACCTGACCCTAAAGTGCCTGATCCTCAAAGGGTGTTATCCTCCTTTTCCGCCAGGAGGTTTTTGGCGACAGGGTTAACTCCTGGATCCAGCTAGCCCAGGCAAAGTCCTGCAAGGATTAAAAAGCACGATAGGGATCGATTTTTGATGTTCTATACGGTGTGCATACTCTTGATTTTTTACCACCAAAATGATTTCCCCTTAAGTGACACTTACCGGTCCTTGCGCCTTCGGCGCAATCAGCCTACACATATATACCTCGCGCCTTCGCCGTTCGCTCCGCAGTCCGGGCTGTTGCTGTTCGAGTATTGGGTTATATGTGTAGGCTGATTGCGCCGCAGGCGCAAGGACCGGTAAGTGTCACTTAAGGGGAAATCATTTTGGTGGTAGAAAATCAACAGTATGATGCATTATTATTGCAAATGCATATGCATTTTGATGTTCTATACGGTGTGCATACTCTTGATTTTTTACCACCAAAATGCTTTCCCCTTAAGTGACACTTACCGGTCCTTGCGCCTTCGGCGCAATCAGCCTACACATATAACCCAATACTCGAACAGCAACAGCCCGGACTGCGGAGCGAGCGGCGAAGGCGCGAGGTATATATGTGTAGGCTGATTGCGCCGAAGGCGCAAGGACCGGTAAGTGTCACTTAAGGGGAAATCATTTTGGTGGTAGAAAATCAACAGTATGATGCATTATTATTGCAAATGCATATGCATTTTGATGTTCTATACGGTGTGCATACTCTTGATTTTTTACCACCAAAATGATTTCCCCTTAAGTGACACTTACCGGTCCTTGCGCCTTCGGCGCAATCAGCCTACATGTTCCTACGCGAGGTATATATGTGTAGGCTGATTGCGCCGAAGGCGCAAGGACCGGTAAGTGTCACTTAAGGGGAAAGCATTTTGGTGGTAAAAAATCAACAGCAAGGTTTGGCACGGTCCATCAAGCTCCGGCAAGGCAAAGCAGGGCAAAGACGCAAGGTCCAGCAAGCTCATGGTTCGGCAAGGCCCAGCCTCCTACTTCTCCGCTGCACGTCACCAGCCTTCTACGACCTCTTAAGACCACTCCGTCTCCGATTGCGCCGAAGGCGCAAGGACCGGCACGTGTTCCGGCAAGGCAAGGGACGGTAAGTCACCTACCTCGATGTTGACACCACCCTAGAGGGTTAATCAAAAGCAGCTAGGAATGTTACAAATAGCTTAAAACATAGCCCAAGACCTCCTCTTTCCAAATCTGGTCTTCCTTTTCTTCTAGCCCCACGTCAAGTCGGTCAAAGAGTAGCGCAAAAAATCACCTGACGTCACATCACAGATGACGTCATATATACATTTTACATACCTTACCAGATAGCCCCAGACCTCCTCTTTCCAAATCTGGTCTTCTTTTTATTCTAGCCCCACGGCAAGTCGGTCAAAGAGTAGCGCAAACACGTATGACGTCACACAGGCTAAACCAATCACCGGAGCGCATTTCTGAGGCCACTTGCTTTGCTGTAGCTTTATCACAATTCGACCATACACCCATATAGTGCATCAAAACACCATTAAGGACAATTCTAAAAAAAGGTCATAAGGGTCAAATTCAACAATCAAGCCCAATGGCCTAGCTTAGATCCTACTAGACTCAGTCCTACTAGACTGAGTCCCTGAGTCGGAGGGGGCCCTCTACTAGCTACCAGATAGCCTTCTGGTATCTAGTCTCTACTAGCTACCAGAGAGCTATCTACTAGAACTTAGATCCTACTAGACTCAGTCCTACTAGATGGCTATCCTACTAGACTGACTGAGTCCCTGAGTCCTGAGTCCAGGTGCTAGTCCAAATCGATGGCTCCTTGCCCCCATATCCCCCAAGCTAGTAGGAGAGAAGGCTGGTCAGAGCACAAGATCAGATGATAACCGTAGCTCAGTGCATTCGCCCCTTTATCATACCGAGTCGTGTTAATCCAACCAAGTTGTACCACTAAACAACGTTACACCGTTACAACGTTACACAATTACATCACATTCTTCACACATTATCTGCATTTAGGTGCCCCCTCTATAACAAACAAAACTGCAAGTCTCTGGCATTCCACACTGCTGAGATATTACCAATAATAGCGATAAAAATCACCTAATAGCAAACACTGCCATCTATAGGGGAACACCGTAAACAACAACAAGTTGCACAACACTGCAATGCAATTGCTCACACAAACAACAATTACTTTATTTCAAAATCAATATATTTCAAATCGGAAAAAAACATTCTGTAGCAAATTGAATGCTCTATCTTTTAGTAAGCATAACTTTTTCGCTTAGACCACAATTTAACACATCAAATCAGAAAACAGTTTTTTCTCTCGCTCTTTTGGGGTTAAATTCATTGTGGAAAAATAATTCAATTCAACTCAATTGTACAACATTTTAATGCACTGCTTCAAGTATTTTTGTTTTATTTCTCAAAAATGGATTACTAAGAGATATTGAATATACAACAGAGTATAAAAATAAAAAAAATATTTTTTTTTTAAATTAATTTGCCAATTTTCGGAAAACACTTGCTTCATATTTTAGTAATATTGCAAATAAAAAAAATAAAAAGTCATATTTTTAATATTAAGTTTTTTGTAAACTTTAAGGGGAAATAATTTTTGTAAAAATTAAACACTATGCCCACCGTATAGTACGTCAAAAACAAACCACTAAAGTATTTTTCTCTTATTTTTCAAAAATACATTACTTTGATATCTCGGCATACATGAGGGAGTATAAGGAATACAAATATTTTTTTGGAAAAATCCGATTTGGCAATTTAGTGAAAGCACTTGCTTCATATTTCACACATAGTGGAAAAAACCTTGAAATAAAAATTCACAAAGTCATATTTTGAATTTTTTTTTTTTTGTGTACTTTAAGAGGAAATAATTTTTGTAAAAATTAAACACTATGCCCACCGTATAGTACGTCAAAAACAAACCACTAAAGTATTTTTCTCTTATTTTTCAAAAATACATTACTTTGATATCTCGGCATACATGAGGGAGTATAAGGAATACAAATATTTTTTTGGAAAAATCCGATTTGGCAATTTAGTGAAAGCACTTGCTTCATATTTCACACATAGTGGAAAAAACCTTGAAATAAAAATTCACAAAGTCATATTTTGAATATTTTTTTTTTTGTGTACTTTAAGAGGAAATAATTTTTGTAAAAATTAAACACTATGCCCACCGTATAGTACGTCAAAAACAAACCACTAAAGTATTTTTCTCTTATTTTTCAAAAATACATTACTTTGATATCTCGGCATACATGAGGGAGTATAAGGAATACAAATATTTTTTTGGAAAAATCCGATTTGGCAATTTAGTGAAAGCACTTGCTTCATATTTCACACATAGTGGAAAAAACCTTGAAATAAAAATTTAAAAAGTCATATTTTGAATATTTTTTTTTTTGTGTACTTTAAGAGGAAATAATTTTTGTAAAAATTAAACACTATGCCCACCGTATAGTACGTCAAAAACAAACCACTAAAGTATTTTTCTCTTATTTTTCAAAAATACATTACTTTGATATCTCGGCATACATGAGGGAGTATAAGGAATACAAATATTTTTTGGGAAAAATCCGATTTGGCAATTTAGTGAAAGCACTTGCTTCAGATTTCACAAATAGTGGAAGACACCTTGAAATAAAAATTTAAAAAGTCATATTTTTAATATATTTTTTTTTGTGTACTTTAAGGGGAAATAATTTTTGTAAAAATTAAGCAGTATGCCGACCGTATAGTACGTCAAAAACAAACCACTAACGTATTTTTGTCTCATTTTTAAAAAATATATTACTTTGATATCTCAGCATACATGAGGGAGTATAAGGAATACAAATATTTTTTTGGAAAAATCCGATTTGGCAATTTAGTGAAAGCACTTGCTTCATATTTCACACATAGTGGAAAAAACCTTGAAATAAAAATTCACAAAGTCATATTTTGAATATTTTTTTTTTTGTGTACTTTAAGAGGAAATAATTTTTGTAAAAATTAAACACTATGCCCACCGTATAGTACGTCAAAAACAAACCACTAAAGTATTTTTCTCTTATTTTTCAAAAATACATTACTTTGATATCTCGGCATACATGAGGGAGTATAAGGAATACAAATATTTTATTTTGAATATTTTTTTTTTTGTGTACTTTAAGAGGAAATAATTTTTGTAAAAATTAAACACTATGCCCACCGTATAGTACGTCAAAAACAAACCACTAAAGTATTTTTTTCTTATTTTTCAAAAATACATTACTTTGATATCTCGGCATACATGAGGGAGTATAAGGAATACAAATATTTTTTTGGAAAAATCCGATTTGGCAATTTAGTGAAAGCACTTGCTTCATATTTCACACATAGTGGAAAAAACCTTGAAATAAAAATTTAAAAAGTCATATTTTGAATATTTTTTTTTTTGTGTACTTTAAGAGGAAATAATTTTTGTAAAAATTAAACACTATGCCCACCGTATAGTACGTCAAAAACAAACCACTAAAGTATTTTTCTCTTATTTTTCAAAAATACCACTATGCCCACCGTATAGTACGTCAAAAACAAACCACTAAAGTATTTTTCTCTTATTTTTCAAAAATACATTACTTTGATATCTCGGCATACATGAGGGAGTATAAGGAATACAAATATTTTTTGGGAAAAATCCGATTTGGCAATTTAGTGAAAGCACTTGCTTCAGATTTCACAAATAGTGGAAGACACCTTGAAATAAAAATTTAAAAAGTCATATTTTTAATATATTTTTTTTTTTTGTACTTTAAGGGGAAATAATTTTTGTAAAAATTAAGCAGTATGCCGACCGTATAGTACGTCAAAAACAAACCACTAACGTATTTTTGTCTCATTTTTCAAAAATATATTACTTTGATATCTCAGCATACATGAGGGAGTATAAGGAATACAAATATTTTTTTGGAAAAATCCGATTTGGCAATTTAGTGAAAGCACTTGCTTCATATTTCACACATAGTGGAAAAAACCTTGAAATAAAAATTCACAAAGTCATATTTTGAATATTTTTTTTTTTGTGTACTTTAAGAGGAAATAATTTTTGTAAAAAGTAAACACTATGCCCACCGTATAGTACGTCATAAACAAACCACTAAAGTATTTTTCTCTTATTTTTCAAAAATACATTACTTTGATATCTCGGCATACATGAGGGAGTATAAGGAATACAAATATTTTTTTGGAAAAATCCGATTTGGCAATTTAGTGAAAGCACTTGCTTCATATTTCACACATAGTGGAAAAAACCTTGAAATAAAAATTTAAAAAGTCATATTTTGAATATTTTTTTTTTTGTGTACTTTAAGAGGAAATAATTTTTGTAAAAATTAAACACTATGCCCACCGTATAGTACGTCAAAAACAAACCACTAAAGTATTTTTCTCTTATTTTTCAAAAATACATTACTTTGATATCTCGGCATACATGAGGGAGTATAAGGAATACAAATATTTTTTTGGAAAAATCCGATTTGGCAATTTAGTGAAAGCACTTGCTTCATATTTCACACATAGTGGAAAAAACCTTGAAATAAAAATTTAAAAAGTCATATTTTGAATATTTTTTTTTTTGTGTACTTTAAGAGGAAATAATTTTTGTAAAAATTAAACACTATGCCCACCGTATAGTACGTCAAAAACAAACCACTAAAGTATTTTTCTCTTATTTTTCAAAAATACATTACTTTGATATCTCGGCATACATGAGGGAGTATAAGGAATACAAATATTTTTTTGGAAAAATCCGATTTGGCAATTTAGTGAAAGCACTTGCTTCATATTTCACACATAGTGGAAAAAACCTTGAAATAAAAATTTAAAAAGTCATATTTTGAATATTTTTTTTTTATGTACTATTAGGGATAATAATTTTTATAAAAATTAAGCAGTATGCCCACCGTATAGTACGTCAAAAACAAACCACTAACGTATTTTTGTCTCATTTTTCAAAAATATATTACTTTGATATCTCAGCATACATGAGGGAGTATAAGGAATACAAATATTTTTTGGAAAAATCTGATTTTGCAATTTAGTGAAAGCACTTGCTTCATATTTCACAAATGGTGGAAGAAACCTTGAAATAAAAATTCACAAAGTCATATTTTGAATACTATTTTTTTGTGTACTTTAAGAGGAAATCACTTTTGTAAAAATTAAACACTATGCCCACCGTATAGTACGTCAAAAACAAACCAGTAACGTATTTCTCTCTCATTTTTCAAAAATATGTTACTTTGATGTCTCGGCATACATGAGGGAGTATAAGGAAGATGAATATTCATTATTCGTCCCGATCGGACTAAATGGCTACGAGCGAATCTTAGGCCGTCTCGATCGGACTTAATGGCTACGAGCGAATCTTAGGCCGTCTCGATCGGACTAAATGGCTACGAGCGAATCTTAGGCCGTCTCGATCGGACTTAATGGCTACGAGCGAATCTTAGGCCGTCTCGATCGGACTTAATGGCTACGAGCGAATCTTAGGCCGTCTCGATCGGACTAAATGGCTACGAGCGAATCTTAGGCCGTCTCGATCGGACTAAATGGCTACGAGCGAATCTTAGGCCGTCTCGATCGGACTTAATGGCTACGAGCGAATCTTAGGCCGTCTCGATCGGACTAAATGGCTACGAGCGAATCTTAGGCCGTCTCGATCGGACTTAATGGCTACGAGCGAATCTTAGGCCGTCTCGATCGGACTTAATGGCTACGAGCGAATCTTAGGCCGTCTCGATCGGACTAAATGGCTACGAGCGAATCTTAGGCCGTCTCGATCGGACTAAATGGCTACGAGCGAATCTTAGGCCGTCTCGATCGGACTTAATGGCTACGAGCGAATCTTAGGCCGTCTCGATCGGACTTAATGGCTACGAGCGAATCTTAGGCCGTCTCGATCGGACTTAATGAAGGGGTTAGGTTAGGTTAGGTTAGGTTAGGTTAGTTTAGGTTAGTTTCTGACGCCTTGTCTATCAGCACTGTTACCTTGCCGTCTTGGCTCTGCAAGCGCCGAAGGCGCTTGCAGAGCCAAGATGGCAAGATGGCGCAAGATGGCGCCATGGCGAATGCATATGCATTTTGATGTTCTATAAGGTGTGCATACTCTTGATTTTTTACCCAAATGATTTCCCCTTAAGTGACACTTACCGGTCCTTGCGCCTTCGGCGCAATCAGCCTACACATATCCCAATACTCGAACAGCAACAGCCCGGACTGCGGAGCGAGGTATATATGTGTAGGCTGATTGCGCCGCAGGCGCAAGGACCGGTAAGTGTCACTTAAGGGGAAATCATTTTGGTAAATAATCAAGAGTATGCACACCGTATAGAACATCAAAAATCGATCCCTATCGTATTTTTTAATCATTTTTCAAAAATGTATTACGAAGGCGCTGGCAGAGCCAAGATGGCAAGATGGCGCCAACAGCTCCAACAGCAACAGCCAGCCCGGACTGCGGAGCGAGCGCCGAAGGCGCGAGGTATATATGTGTAGGCTGATTGCGCCGCAGGCGCAAGGACCGGTAAGTGTCACTTAAGGGGAAATGCACATATATGCAATGTATATATGTGTAGGCTGATTGCGCCGCAGGCGCAAGGACCGGTAAGTGTCACTTAAGGTTTTTTGTGTGTGTTTTTGTGTAAGTGTCACCTGTTTTTTTACAATCACTTGAGTACTATTAAGTATTTAAAGAAATTGTAAGCTTTATCATATTGTTCTTGACATATTTGATATGGATATGTAAGTAATTAGTACCCTTTTTTGAAAAAAAAATCTTTTTTTGTAAAAAGAGATACCTTTTTTCGAAAATTTAAAATTTTTATTTTACAAAAATAACTTGATTTTCTATATTGCTTAGTGTTAGCGAAGGTAATTTGGTAATTATAAATAAGGAAAAAAAACATGTATTTTCTTCTTAAAAAATAGCTGGCAGCATTGTAATGGTACACGGGAATGCCTATAACTTACAAACCAAAATAAATAGAACCAAACCGACCTCAGTTGTGGATAGCCAATGGATGTACCTACAATTTGTGATGTACTTAATTTTTAAATTGCTTAACTTTAAGTACAATTAAAATTTGTGTTTGAACGCTTGTCACTTAAAAACTAAAATATATAGAGCCAAACCGTTATCAGTTTTAGATGGATAGGAAGCAGGACTTTCAAACAAAGCAACAAGTAATTTTTAAAATACTTAACTTTAAGCACAAAATTTTAAAAAGTGATTTTTCGTGTCGTGTCGTTAAAAAAAGTCTAACCTAGGTTCATTTAACATAGCAAGTCGTACTCTCGGTTAGGTAGGATAGGCTGCTGTTTTTTTCATGTTTTATCAAAAAATAAAAAAAATAGAGTTTCTAACTTTTAAAATATCGATCAAACCTAGCTTTATTTTGTACAACAAGAACCCCTACCCGAAATAACATAGACGTGCTAGTTAAATTCAAGATAAGTTAGATAGTTCCGCTATAAATAAACAAAGGGTAGATTTGGTCACTTAGGTTTACCGAATCTGTAAACCTAAGTGACCAAATCTACCCTAAAATGTCTGTTTTTACTCAACTTTGATCACACCTAACCTAACTTTATAGCTAGGCTTGACTTGATTTGTGGGTCTTAAATTAAGGATACATCTTTTGTTTATAACATGCCCAGAGACGAAAGTCACGTAGCATGTATAGGTAAGGAATTACAGGTCTTTTTTAACAGCATTGGGGGGTATATTTGGTCACTTAGGTTTACGAACTCGACCAAATATACCCCCGGTGGGGTAGATTTGGTCGGTTAGGTTAACCTAACCTAACCTAACCTAACCTAACCTAACCTAACCTAACCTAACCTAACCTAACCTAACCTAACCTAACCTAACCTAACCTAACCTAACCTAACCTAACCTAACCTAACCTAACCTAACCTAACCTAACCTAACCTAACCTAACCTAACCTAACCTAACCTAACCTAACCTAACCTAACCTAACCTAACCTAACCTAACCTAACCTAACCTAACCTAACCTAACCTAACCTAACCTAACCTAACCTAACCTAACCTAACCTAACCTAACCTAACCTAACCTAACCTAACCTAACCTAACCTAACCTAACCTAACCTAACCTAACCTAACCTAACCTAACCTAACCTAACCTAACCTAACCTAACCTAACCTAACCTAACCTAACCTAACCTAACCTAACCTAACCTAACCTAACCTAACCTAACCTAACCTAACCTAACCTAACCTAACCTAACCTAACCTAACCTAACCTAACCTAACCTAACCTAACCTAACCTAACCTAACCTAACCTAACCTAACCTAACCTAACCTAACCTAACCTAACCTAACCTAACCTAACCTAACCTAACCTAACCTAACCTAACCTAACCTAACCTAACCTAACCTAACCTAACCTAACCTAACCTAACCTAACCTAACCTAACCTAACCTAACCTAACCTAACCTAACCTAACCTAACCTAACCTAACCTAACCTAACCTAACCTAACCTAACCTAACCTAACCTAACCTAACCTAACCTAACCTAACCTAACCTAACCTAACCTAACCTAACCTAACCTAACCTAACCTAACCTAACCTAACCTAACCTAACCTAACCTAACCTAACCTAACCTAACCTAACCTAACCTAACCTAACCTAACCTAACCTAACCTAACCTAACCTAACCTAACCTAACCTAACCTAACCTAACCTAACCTAACCTAACCTAACCTAACCTAACCTAACCTAACCTAACCTAACCTAACCTAACCTAACCTAACCTAACCTAACCTAACCTAACCTAACCTAACCTAACCTAACCTAACCTAACCTAACCTAACCTAACCTAACCTAACCTAACCTAACCTAACCTAACCTAACCTAACCTAACCTAACCTAACCTAACCTAACCTAACCTAACCTAACCTAACCTAACCTAACCTAACCTAACCTAACCTAACCTAACCTAACCTAACCTAACCTAACCTAACCTAACCTAACCTAACCTAACCTAACCTAACCTAACCTAACCTAACCTAACCTAACCTAACCTAACCTAACCTAACCTAACCTAACCTAACCTAACCTAACCTAACCTAACCTAACCTAACCTAACCTAACCTAACCTAACCTAACCTAACCTAACCTAACCTAACCTAACCTAACCTAACCTAACCTAACCTAACCTAACCTAACCTAACCTAACCTAACCTAACCTAACCTAACCTAACCTAACCTAACCTAACCTAACCTAACCTAACCTAACCTAACCTAACCTAACCTAACCTAACCTAACCTAACCTAACCTAACCTAACCTAACCTAACCTAACCTAACCTAACCTAACCTAACCTAACCTAACCTAACCTAACCTAACCTAACCTAACCTAACCTAACCTAACCTAACCTAACCTAACCTAACCTAACCTAACCTAACCTAACCTAACCTAACCTAACCTAACCTAACCTAACCTAACCTAACCTAACCTAACCTAACCTAACCTAACCTAACCTAACCTAACCTAACCTAACCTAACCTAACCTAACCTAACCTAACCTAACCTAACCTAACCTAACCTAACCTAACCTAACCTAACCTAACCTAACCTAACCTAACCTAACCTAACCTAACCTAACCTAACCTAACCTAACCTAACCTAACCTAACCTAACCTAACCTAACCTAACCTAACCTAACCTAACCTAACCTAACCTAACCTAACCTAACCTAACCTAACCTAACCTAACCTAACCTAACCTAACCTAACTAAACCTAAGCGACCAAATCTACCCCTTTGGAGACCAAATCTACCCCCTTTGGGGGTAGATTTGGTCGCCTCTTTGGAAGGCCGTAAATCCTTACCTAATCATTGCACGATATTTTACCCAATCATGGACGCCTTACTTATACCCTTGTGAATGTATTCCAAATTGAGCATATCCCGAAATTCTTTCAATTTAAGCTTTTATGACCAAAAATGTTGGGGCATGTTCCAACTTAGGAACTTTTTGGTACATATTGCAGTCAAACCTAGACAAAAGCTAGGTTTGGTCCCTGCAAAAGCTACAGGGTCCTCTTTGGGCTAGGTTTGATCCAAATTGAACACTCTTCCTTTTTTGAAAAGCTCAGTTTAAAAGTTTAAGGTTTAAGTAAGTTAATCTTCAATGTCCTGTTATACTCTACAATTGTTACTATACCTTGACTTTTCCACTTGCACAAAAGTTGAAACCATTTTATTTTAATTATATCTTCCCAGTTTTTGAAAAAAAAGCTAAAGAATTTGACGGCAAAGCAAGTGCACTAAACAGTTTTGAAATCCATTAAAAACTCAAGAAGTAACCTAGGTTTCCGTTTCAAAATAAACCTAACCGACCAAATCTACCCCCCATGTTGTGAACCTAAGTGACCAAATCTACCCCCCGAAAATGGAGTCGTCGATTACTCCCGATCTAAGCAACATTTTTTAAGTTCAAGGAACAGTTTCCGATAGCTCTCGTCGAGTAGAACACGAATCCGTTGAAGTTTTTAATCAAACCTAGTTTTTAAAAAAGTTACAGACATTTCACTTTTGGATGTTTTTGGTGTTTTGCACAAACCTTGTACCTTGTTTTGCTCGCAGTTTGCTTATTTTTGATCGAATCTTTAAACAAAGCATATATTTGTGTTTAGCATGAATGGGGCTTTGCTTCTAAGGTACGTAAATCCTTTACAACATGTTTTTTTAGGTGGTGGACTGCTTAGAGGAACATGTTTTTTTCACAAGTTTTTGGACCGTAACTGTTTTGTTTTGGAAAACTTGTATAATCGAACAGCGAATTAAGATGCGGCGTAACGAACCCCATCTTTTGGCAATTCTGAATTTTACAGAAAACCATATTTTGGAAGTCTTAAATGTGAAAATTTGTAAAAAATGAAGTTTTGCAATTTTAAGTGGTTGAATATGATTTTTGTTCAGGAAAATGTGTAAGAGGATAAGAAAGACCAGCTTAAGCCAAATGTTTCCCAAAAAAGAAATCAACAATCGGTTCAGCAGTTTTGAAGATATGGGGTACTTAATTATCAAATTTACGCATAATCTGAATTTTCCAAAAAAAAAGTGTATGTGTTTTTTTCAAATAAAAAATATGATTGAGATGCAGAAAGCCATTACAATGCTGAATCTGTTTTCGGATTTGAAATATGATGTTTAGTTTTTGAGTTATTCAGCACCAAATAATGAAAATATATATATCCGTAATTATTTTTTTAGAAAGTTGTTTTGAGTTCTGACAGATGGATGTTGTAGAACTCGGCGAGCTGAACAAGAATCTGTTTTTTATTTGCTTCTACCTGGCTTACTTTTTGAGTAAATGAGGTTGGCGTTTTAAGAAATTTTACGTTTAATTTCTTAAACATGGATGTACGTTTATACTCATATAATGTTCAATATTTGAAGAATCTTAAAAACAAAATTATATTTGGAACCGGCATGAATGGGGCATCATTTTACAGATAAGGAGACCCTTTAATCGGTCTTTTTCGAGCTCTATGACTTTAGATACTTTTAATGTCAATTTTATCAGTTTTTTGACAATTACTTGAGAACTATTAACTATTTAAAGAAATTTTAAGCTTCATCATATTGGCCTTGATATAAGTGATATGGGTTTGTATTTTATTAGTACTCCTTTTTTGAAAGAAATCGTTTTTTCGTAAAAAGAGATACCTTTTTTCGAAAATTTAAAATTTTTATTTTACAAAAATAACTTGGTTTTCTATATTGCTTAGTGTTAGCGAAGGTAATTTGGTAATAATAATTAAGGAAAAAAAACATTTTTTTTCTTCTTAAAAAATTGCTCCAAGTCCTGGGAGCATTGTAATGGTTAACGGGAATGCCTATTACTTACAAACCAAAACCAATAGAACCAAACCAATCTCAGTTATGGATAGACAATGGATGTACCTACAATTTGTGTTGTACTTAACTTTGAAATTGCTTAACTTTAAGTACAATTCAAATTTGTGTTTGAACGCTTTTCACTTAAAAACTAAAATTTATAGAGCCAAACCGTTATCAGTTTTAGATGGATAAGAAGCAGGACTTTCAAATAAAGAAAAAAATAATTTTCCAAATTCTGAACTTTAAGCACAAAATGAAAAAAGGGATTTTTTTTTAGTATTTCCATTTTTTCTAGGTGAAATTTTCGTGTATGTGTGTATGTGTGTGTGTGTATGTGTGTATGTGTGTATGTGTGTATGTGTGTATGTGTGTATGTGTGTATGTTTGTACTAGAGAAGCAACGAAAAGTTGTGAACATTGTATTTTTATTTCAACAAAGTGAAACAATGCAACCAATTGTTCAAAACAACCAATCAAACCAACCAATCAAAAAACACCGCACACTACAGAACAACGCACATATATATACGCAAGCCAGGCGATGGCAGCTGCGAGCCAGGTAACACGGGAGATGGGTCACTTTCACTTTTCACAAGTCACTTTTGACGCTTTGCCTTTTTATTGATTTGCGCCAGGAATCCTGCGACCGGTCGCTTCTTCAACGACCATCCTGGTCGGCTCTTTAAAAAAATCTCCAAGTTCTTTGCTTTGCTGCCAGCCGTGCCGTTGACGACGTCCATCGCCATTGCAAGACTGATGGTGGCCTGTTCCCCGGTACTCCAGGACTTGCCCGTCCGAGTGTGTCGCATTTTTGCCGATTCATGGTTCTGCTCAAGTAGATGCGGCAGTATTGCTTCGTCTACAATGAGTCCTGTCTGGTCTTCAATATCATGGAGACATAGAGTTTTGGCGTATTCCTCGTCTGTCGGCCACACATCTTCGTATCTCCGACGACGTGTCTGTGCGTCGGAGATTCCCATTTCGTCGTCGTGATCGGAGTGGCCGGGGCCCACCGAGACGTGATGAACGTCGTCGTGATCAATGCCAGGCCCAACCGAGCTGTGGCCGGCAAAGTGGCTGTCGGAGTCGCCGGCCGCATCCTGGAAGAGAAAGTAGCGCATAAGTATCTTACAGTAACTATTGATTACAGTAACTACTGATTTAATGATTATGTTAAGAATTATAAAGCCGAACATATCAAATTGGGACATTTAGTTTATATCGGGAAGATTTATCTCAATCGAGCTGGGACCGACGAAGGCGGCGTGCAGGTGCGCTCCTGGTTCGGCCGCGCCCGAGCTGGGACCGACGGAGGCTTAAGCCGTACATGATCTTAAGCCGTACATATCGAATCGGGACGTTTTACTTAGATCGGGACAAACTATCTCAATCGAGACAAGTGATATCAAGCCAGACATGTCACAACTTACCGCGCTGGTGCCGGCAGAGTGGCTGTCGGAGTCGCCGGCGGCGCTGGGGAGCGCCGCTGGTTCGGCCGCGCCAGAGCTGGGACCGGCTGCACCCGAGCGCGGACCGTCGGAGGCGGCGTGCAGGTGCGCCCCTGGTTCGGCCGCGCCCGAGCTGGGACCGACGGAGGCGGCGTGTAGGTGCGGCGGAGGCAGCGTATCAACGCCGGGCCTCACCGAGCTGGTGCCGGCAGAGTGGCTGTCGGAGTCACCGGACGCACCCTGGAAGAGAAAGTAGAGCATAAGTGTCGTACAGTAATTATTGATTACAGTAACTACTGATTTCATGATTATGTTAAGAATTATAAAGTCGAACATATCAAATAGGGACAATTGATGTAGATCCCGACAAACTATCTCAATCGGGACAAATGATCTAAAGCCGTACGTATCGAATCGGGACGTTTTACTTAGATCGGGACAAACTATCTCAATCGAGACAAGTGATATCAAGCCAGACATGTCACAACTTACCGCGCTGGTGCCGGCAGAGTGGCTGTCGGAGTCGCCGGCCGCGCTGGGGAGCGCCGCTGGTTCGGCCGCGCCAGAGCTGGGACCGGCCGCACCCGAGCTCGGACCGTCGGAGGCGGCGTGCATATGCAGCTGGAGCTGCAGGCCCAGCTGGGCTTGCTCGTCCTCGTCGGACGACTCTGAAAGGTCGTAAAATCGGTTGGCCGACTTCAGCAACGCCCTGCTGGATCGCGCTGCCCGTGTTGCTTTGCAGCGTGCGTCGTAGCTTTTGGTAGCTGTTTGCACGGAGTGCAACCGTAGTTGTGCCAACTCTTGCACGTTGGTCCCCTCAAGTTTGTCTGCATCGTGCAGCGCGTGGGAGAGCTGCACGTGGTGGCGTCGGCCGATGTTGCCGCGCAGGAGACGCGGATACGGAATGTGCTGAATTTCTGGTATCTTGAGGTCCAGAATCTTCGAATCCCAAACGTTGATGTGAGGGAAGAGTCTTTTTGACACCGTTCTCTGGCGGTTTGTCGCTGTCGGGTCGTCCACGACAAGAGCAGGGCGCAGGTGCCGGACAAACCACTCGATGGCTTTGTACAGCCTCCGCTTGAGTGGAAGTTGGCAGGTCTTATATTTTTTCCTCGCCTTCCCCCCGACGTGGTGTATGGTCAGGCCATATTGAGTCACCTCTGGCGTCTCAAACTCTTGCAGAGTGAGGTGCTGAAAAACTCCTGTCCGGCCGCCGGACATGATGTGGAGGACAATGTAGGCGGCCTGCCGGAACCATACCGCTTTCTGTCGCAGCTCTTTCGGATGGCTGGGCAGGCTGTCCGGACCCGCCTTCATAATATTCTCCAGCTTTTCTTGGATGGTCTTCTGTACTACCCTACGCGTTGGGTGGTCCAGCATGTCCTCGGTCGAGTGTTTTGTCTCCCGCTTGCCGTGTGCCGCTTCTTTTTTCTGGGTGTTTTCCTTGATGACCGAGGTGACCAGCTCGATCACCAGGTCCACCGGTGACCTCCAGACGTCGGCGTCCTCAGTTTCGCCAAGATGGCCCTTGATGAAAACCACAAAGCGCTTGACAGCATGTGCTGTGGAATAGCCAAGGTCTCCTGATTCGTTGTAAAGTTCATTCAATGTTTGGCGGATCCAACGGCGGTGCTCCGCAACGCCGAGCAAAAACCGCCAGTCGAGCATCTGCACCCCCAATTTACGCTCGAAGGATGTGAGGAAGCTCATAGAGCTTTTCGACGGGTCCGTCTCTTTGAACGCCTCTCCCTGCACAAGGAAGAGGTCTTGGGCACCAGGGTGCAGCAGCACAGAATTTCTTAGGACGTGTTCAGCTTTTGCGGCATCCGCAGTGGCGGCGTGTGACTGCGCGTTACAGGAACCGTGTTGCGCCAGCTGCATTTCTACGTCCGCGTACTTGTTACCGTGAAGCGGGAGTCCAGTCGCGGTGGCCGTCGCCACGTCCTTGGCCACCAGCACATACCTCTCCCTGAAGGCTCCACGACGCAGCTTATCCTTTTCTTGGGCGCTGCTGTTTGGGTGATTTTTCGAAATATGTCTGGCCTGCGCCTTGGCCACCGTTTTTTCCTTGGCACTTGCAATGATGGTCTTGCCGCAGGGGCACACTACGGTTCTTTCAGCGTCGTCTCGCTTCATAGTTACTACGTTTGATAGGTGTTTCTCCAGAGCAATCAACGGTGCAGGCTCGATCTTGCACTGGTTTGTCATGTGCCTTGTCAGCCTGCTCCGCTTCACCATTACTCCGCACGGACAGGCGATGCTCTTTTCGTCCTGCTCCCATCCGGGCCCGCTCGGACCTGACTTGAGGGTTGCCTCTCTTCGGTTCCCTCGCTTGCTTGCCTCCTCCTCCTTTCTTGTTCCTTCCTTTCTCTTTCTCTTCTTACTTCCTTCAGAGCAGTCCTGCTCCTCATTGTCTTCAGAAGAGGCTTCGGTTGATGGAGCGTACTCTTCATCACTCTCTATCCCTCTCCCTCCAGCATCATCACACTTTCCTCTGTTCGCATCTGTAGGCTCAGGCAGCTCCATCCAATGTCCGTCACTTGCTCCTCTTTCCTCTTCCGTGCTGTCGTCCGTCCACGAACCCGGTCGTCCTCTTTTTGCGACCGGCAAAGCTCCAGTACTCTTTTTTGGCATCCTAGAAGTGAAAGTAGCGCATAAGTATCGTACAGTAACCATTGATTACAACACATACACCTATGCACACACACACACACACACATACACACATACACACATACACACATACACACATACACACATACACAAATACACACATACACACCTACACACATACACACATACACACATACACACATACACATACACATATACAAACATACACACATACACACATACACACATACACGCATACACACATACACACATACACACATACACACATACACACATACACACATACACACATACACACATACACACATACACACATACACACATACACACATACACACATACACACATACACACATACACACATACACACATACACACATACACTCATACAAACATACACACATATACACATACACACATACACACATACACACATACACCCATACACACATACACACATACACACATATACGCATATACGCATATACACATATACACATATACACACATACACACATACACACATACACACATGACCACATACACACATGCACACATACACACACACACACATACACAAATACACACATACACACATACACACATACACACAAACACACATAAACACATACACACATACACACATACACACAAACACACATACACACATATACACATACACTCATACAAACATACACACATATACACATACACACATACACACATACACACATACACACTGTAGTGAGCTCGTCCAAGCGACACGACCACACGCGGCGACGCTCCTGACACGTCTGTCTCCTACCAGAGCCATCCCACACAGGGGTGACCGGCGCACAAATAGCCGGAACGCCGCCGGGCCGGTCAGGCCCCTTCGCACCCCCGGCCGGCGTCGCCCTCCCCGCCGCCCAACGGACAATAGAGCCGGAGCGCCGGCCGGCGCGGCGGGCCGGTCCCATCCGCCCGCCACGCATACCGACAGGGGAAGTAGCCGTCCCGGGCAGGCACACGGCGCACACACTGACACACACATACACACATACACACATACACACATACACATACACATATACAAACATACACACATACACACATACACACATACACGCATACACACATACACACATACACACATACACAAATACACACATACACACAAACACACATACACAGATACACACATACACACATACACACATACACACATACACACATACACACATACACACATACACACATACACACATACACACATACACACATACACTCATACAAACATACACACATATACACATACACACATACACACATACACACATACACACATACACACATACACACATACACACATATACACATACACACATACACTTACACACACATACACACATACACACACACACACATACACACACACACACACACACACACACACACACACACACACACACACACACACACACACACACACACACACACACACATACACACATACACACATACACACATACACACATACACACATACACACATACACACATACAGAAATACACACATACACACATACACACAAACACACATACACACATGCACACATATACACATACACATATACACACATACACACATACACACAAACACACATAAACACATACACACATACACACATACACACAAACACACATACACACATATACACATACACTCATACAAACATGCACACATATACACATACACACATACACACATACACACTTACACACTGTAGTGAGCTCGTGTATTGCCAAGCGACACGACCACACGCGGCGACGCTCCTGACACGTCTGTATCCTACCAGAGCCATCCCACACAGGGGTGACCGGCGCACAAATAGCCGGAACGCCGCCGGGCCGGTCAGGCCCCTTCGCAAAAAACACATGACACCAAAAAAGCATTATCAACAAAGCTACAGGAAAATGGAAAAAATATTCGCGTTCGGCTCGCTGAGTTTAACAGGAAACATGTTTCAAAACTAAAAAAAAAAATATGTGTCAAAAGTTTGACACATATACATTTCACACACACATTTGTTTGCCACACACACATTCGTTTGTCAACTTTTCTTCTTTTTGAAAGCAGAATCAAACCTGCCATCAAATTCTGCTTCTTATGAGTTATAGCAGGTTGCTGTTATACAATATCGAAATTCACATTTTTTTCCCGCCAAAATGTTTTCAGCCTATAACTTTTTAAAAAAAATTTACACAAGAAAAATCAAGGGGTTGAAATTGTGTGATTTGACATTATCTACCATATTCTTTTTAATTAAAAAAAAAAAAAAAATTATCAAAAAAGTTATACCACCCCAAACAACGTTTTTTTGTTAATACCAAAAATGAAAAATAGACGTGATTCCAAGGTGTCCTAGCGAAAAAAATCCTTACATAACGTTTTTTGTCTTTGATTTATGGACTTGTTAAAATTTTGGTAACGCGTCAATTTCAAAATGGGATCCCTCCTATCTCAAAAACTTCTCAACCGATTTTTGATTTCTTGCTATCTAAAAATGTACCGTCTAACGTTCTTTCTTTCACTAATTACCATTTTCCCCAAAAAGTGCATGTCAGAAGACTGAAAAACCAAAAACCATCACTTTTTTTTGGATTTCAAAATTTCAAAATTTTGATAATTTTTTGATCAAAATTTCCTAATAGCCAAAAGATGTAGAATCTTTAGTTGCATCTTTTGACTATCTCGGATTTTTTAAATCGTAAGGAAGAAAAAAAGTAGGTAAGTTACAAAAATATTAAAAAACGACATTTGCGCCCCCTATGTTTTTTTGAAAAAAATTATAGCTGTCCGGATGTAGAATTGAAAGGGGAGTCCGATTTTTTAAACGGATTGAAAATCCGTTAAGTAGTTCATAAGATGCAGGTTTGGTAACAAAAGTCGACTCCATATGTCATGATCATTGATACAAAATCTCTCATCATATTTTGGCCTAGCCCGGTTTTGTAAAAATCGAGTATGTTAGAATCTGAAACCATGTACGGAAGTAGGCTGGCGAGATAGGATGGAAGCCCAAGTTTCAGCTGAGTAGGTCAAAAAACATCGGTTTTAGAGCCAAAACAACACAAAAAAACCTCGATGTTGACACCAACCTAGAGGGTTCTTAACAAGGAGCTAGGAATGTTCCAAATAGCTTACAAGATAGCCCCAGACCTCTTCTTTCCAAATCTGGTCTTGCTTTTGTTCTAGCCCAAAGACAAGTTGGTCAAAGAGTGGCGCAAAAAACACATGACACCAACAGGGCATTACCAACAAGACTACACAAAATTGGAAACAAGATTCTTGTTAGGCTTGCTGAGTTGTACAGGAAACATTTGTCAAAACTTAAAAAAAAAAATTATATTAAAAGTTTGGGTATGGCGTTTACCGTTTTTTGCCACGACCCTAGAGGGTTAATAAAAAGGAGCTAGGAATGTTCCAAATAGCTTAGAAGATAGCCCCAGACCTCCTCTTTCCAAATCTGGTCTTCCTTTCCTTCTAGCCCTACGGCAAGTTGGTCAAAGAGTGGGGCAAAAAATCGCATGTACCGCAGTACATAGGTGCATCACGGTGCAGTCTATGCTTCTTTTTCATCCGATCCGATCCTATCCTAACCAAAATGAAAGCCCTTGTACTCTTCTTTCCAGATCTGGCCTCATTTGTGTTCTAGCCCTACGGCAAGTTGGAGTTATTGGCATACATATATAGAGTCTAATGAATATTTTTTTTTTTTTTTTTTTTTTTTTTACATTTTTAATTTCAGGCACACAATGCTTGAAATTAAAAATGTAAATGAAATTTAAAAAAAAGAAAAAAAAAAGTGTAAATGAAATTAAAAATCTGGTCTTTTCTTTCTTCTAGCGTCTAGTGTCGTCTCTGCTTGCGCCGAAGGCGCAAAGACCGGCACGTGTCCCGGCAAGGCAAGGGACGGTAATTCACCTGACCCTAAAGTGCCTGATCCTCAAAGGGTGTTATCCTCCTTTTCCGCCAGGAGGTTTTTGGCGACAGGGTTAACTCCTGGATCCAGCTAGCCCAGGCAAAGTCCTGCAAGGATTAAAAAGCACGATAGGGATCGATTTTTGATGTTCTATACGGTGTGCATACTCTTGATTTTTTACCACCAAAATGATTTCCCCTTAAGTGACACTTACCGGTCCTTGCGCCTTCGGCGCAATCAGCCTACACATATATACCTCGCGCCTTCGCCGTTCGCTCCGCAGTCCGGGCTGTTGCTGTTCGAGTATTGGGTTATATGTGTAGGCTGATTGCGCCGCAGGCGCAAGGACCGGTAAGTGTCACTTAAGGGGAAATCATTTTGGTGGTAGAAAATCAACAGTATGATGCATTATTATTGCAAATGCATATGCATTTTGATGTTCTATACGGTGTGCATACTCTTGATTTTTTACCACCAAAATGCTTTCCCCTTAAGTGACACTTACCGGTCCTTGCGCCTTCGGCGCAATCAGCCTACACATATAACCCAATACTCGAACAGCAACAGCCCGGACTGCGGAGCGAGCGGCGAAGGCGCGAGGTATATATGTGTAGGCTGATTGCGCCGAAGGCGCAAGGACCGGTAAGTGTCACTTAAGGGGAAATCATTTTGGTGGTAGAAAATCAACAGTATGATGCATTATTATTGCAAATGCATATGCATTTTGATGTTCTATACGGTGTGCATACTCTTGATTTTTTACCACCAAAATGATTTCCCCTTAAGTGACACTTACCGGTCCTTGCGCCTTCGGCGCAATCAGCCTACATGTTCCTACGCGAGGTATATATGTGTAGGCTGATTGCGCCGAAGGCGCAAGGACCGGTAAGTGTCACTTAAGGGGAAAGCATTTTGGTGGTAAAAAATCAACAGCAAGGTTTGGCACGGTCCATCAAGCTCCGGCAAGGCAAAGCAGGGCAAAGACGCAAGGTCCAGCAAGCTCATGGTTCGGCAAGGCCCAGCCTCCTACTTCTCCGCTGCACGTCACCAGCCTTCTACGACCTCTTAAGACCACTCCGTCTCCGATTGCGCCGAAGGCGCAAGGACCGGCACGTGTTCCGGCAAGGCAAGGGACGGTAAGTCACCTACCTCGATGTTGACACCACCCTAGAGGGTTAATCAAAAGCAGCTAGGAATGTTACAAATAGCTTAAAACATAGCCCAAGACCTCCTCTTTCCAAATCTGGTCTTCCTTTTCTTCTAGCCCCACGTCAAGTCGGTCAAAGAGTAGCGCAAAAAATCACCTGACGTCACATCACAGATGACGTCATATATACATTTTACATACCTTACCAGATAGCCCCAGACCTCCTCTTTCCAAATCTGGTCTTCTTTTTATTCTAGCCCCACGGCAAGTCGGTCAAAGAGTAGCGCAAACACGTATGACGTCACACAGGCTAAACCAATCACCGGAGCGCATTTCTGAGGCCACTTGCTTTGCTGTAGCTTTATCACAATTCGACCATACACCCATATAGTGCATCAAAACACCATTAAGGACAATTCTAAAAAAAGGTCATAAGGGTCAAATTCAACAATCAAGCCCAATGGCCTAGCTTAGATCCTACTAGACTCAGTCCTACTAGACTGAGTCCCTGAGTCGGAGGGGGCCCTCTACTAGCTACCAGATAGCCTTCTGGTATCTAGTCTCTACTAGCTACCAGAGAGCTATCTACTAGAACTTAGATCCTACTAGACTCAGTCCTACTAGATGGCTATCCTACTAGACTGACTGAGTCCCTGAGTCCTGAGTCCAGGTGCTAGTCCAAATCGATGGCTCCTTGCCCCCATATCCCCCAAGCTAGTAGGAGAGAAGGCTGGTCAGAGCACAAGATCAGATGATAACCGTAGCTCAGTGCATTCGCCCCTTTATCATACCGAGTCGTGTTAATCCAACCAAGTTGTACCACTAAACAACGTTACACCGTTACAACGTTACACAATTACATCACATTCTTCACACATTATCTGCATTTAGGTGCCCCCTCTATAACAAACAAAACTGCAAGTCTCTGGCATTCCACACTGCTGAGATATTACCAATAATAGCGATAAAAATCACCTAATAGCAAACACTGCCATCTATAGGGGAACACCGTAAACAACAACAAGTTGCACAACACTGCAATGCAATTGCTCACACAAACAACAATTACTTTATTTCAAAATCAATATATTTCAAATCGGAAAAAAACATTCTGTAGCAAATTGAATGCTCTATCTTTTAGTAAGCATAACTTTTTCGCTTAGACCACAATTTAACACATCAAATCAGAAAACAGTTTTTTCTCTCGCTCTTTTGGGGTTAAATTCATTGTGGAAAAATAATTCAATTCAACTCAATTGTACAACATTTTAATGCACTGCTTCAAGTATTTTTGTTTTATTTCTCAAAAATGGATTACTAAGAGATATTGAATATACAACAGAGTATAAAAATAAAAAAAATATTTTTTTTTTAAATTAATTTGCCAATTTTCGGAAAACACTTGCTTCATATTTTAGTAATATTGCAAATAAAAAAAATAAAAAGTCATATTTTTAATATTAAGTTTTTTGTAAACTTTAAGGGGAAATAATTTTTGTAAAAATTAAACACTATGCCCACCGTATAGTACGTCAAAAACAAACCACTAAAGTATTTTTCTCTTATTTTTCAAAAATACATTACTTTGATATCTCGGCATACATGAGGGAGTATAAGGAATACAAATATTTTTTTGGAAAAATCCGATTTGGCAATTTAGTGAAAGCACTTGCTTCATATTTCACACATAGTGGAAAAAACCTTGAAATAAAAATTCACAAAGTCATATTTTGAATTTTTTTTTTTTTGTGTACTTTAAGAGGAAATAATTTTTGTAAAAATTAAACACTATGCCCACCGTATAGTACGTCAAAAAC
Source organism: Chirona hameri (assembly GCA_036785665.1). Taxonomy (NCBI): domain Eukaryota; kingdom Metazoa; phylum Arthropoda; class Thecostraca; order Balanomorpha; family Balanidae; genus Chirona; species Chirona hameri. The sequence continues at coordinate 22,895 of JAXIVJ010009690.1, read as the reverse complement.
AAACCACTAAAGTATTTTTCTCTTATTTTTCAAAAATACATTACTTTGATATCTCGGCATACATGAGGGAGTATAAGGAATACAAATATTTTTTTGGAAAAATCCGATTTGGCAATTTAGTGAAAGCACTTGCTTCATATTTCACACATAGTGGAAAAAACCTTGAAATAAAAATTCACAAAGTCATATTTTGAATATTTTTTTTTTTGTGTACTTTAAGAGGAAATAATTTTTGTAAAAATTAAACACTATGCCCACCGTATAGTACGTCAAAAACAAACCACTAAAGTATTTTTCTCTTATTTTTCAAAAATACATTACTTTGATATCTCGGCATACATGAGGGAGTATAAGGAATACAAATATTTTTTTGGAAAAATCCGATTTGGCAATTTAGTGAAAGCACTTGCTTCATATTTCACACATAGTGGAAAAAACCTTGAAATAAAAATTTAAAAAGTCATATTTTGAATATTTTTTTTTTTGTGTACTTTAAGAGGAAATAATTTTTGTAAAAATTAAACACTATGCCCACCGTATAGTACGTCAAAAACAAACCACTAAAGTATTTTTCTCTTATTTTTCAAAAATACATTACTTTGATATCTCGGCATACATGAGGGAGTATAAGGAATACAAATATTTTTTGGGAAAAATCCGATTTGGCAATTTAGTGAAAGCACTTGCTTCAGATTTCACAAATAGTGGAAGACACCTTGAAATAAAAATTTAAAAAGTCATATTTTTAATATATTTTTTTTTGTGTACTTTAAGGGGAAATAATTTTTGTAAAAATTAAGCAGTATGCCGACCGTATAGTACGTCAAAAACAAACCACTAACGTATTTTTGTCTCATTTTTAAAAAATATATTACTTTGATATCTCAGCATACATGAGGGAGTATAAGGAATACAAATATTTTTTTGGAAAAATCCGATTTGGCAATTTAGTGAAAGCACTTGCTTCATATTTCACACATAGTGGAAAAAACCTTGAAATAAAAATTCACAAAGTCATATTTTGAATATTTTTTTTTTTGTGTACTTTAAGAGGAAATAATTTTTGTAAAAATTAAACACTATGCCCACCGTATAGTACGTCAAAAACAAACCACTAAAGTATTTTTCTCTTATTTTTCAAAAATACATTACTTTGATATCTCGGCATACATGAGGGAGTATAAGGAATACAAATATTTTTTTGGAAAAATCCGATTTGGCAATTTAGTGAAAGCACTTGCTTCATATTTCACACATAGTGGAAAAAACCTTGAAATAAAAATTTAAAAAGTCATATTTTGAATATTTTTTTTTTTGTGTACTTTAAGAGGAAATAATTTTTGTAAAAATTAAACACTATGCCCACCGTATAGTACGTCAAAAACAAACCACTAAAGTATTTTTTTCTTATTTTTCAAAAATACATTACTTTGATATCTCGGCATACATGAGGGAGTATAAGGAATACAAATATTTTTTTGGAAAAATCCGATTTGGCAATTTAGTGAAAGCACTTGCTTCATATTTCACACATAGTGGAAAAAACCTTGAAATAAAAATTTAAAAAGTCATATTTTGAATATTTTTTTTTTTGTGTACTTTAAGAGGAAATAATTTTTGTAAAAATTAAACACTATGCCCACCGTATAGTACGTCAAAAACAAACCACTAAAGTATTTTTCTCTTATTTTTCAAAAATACATTACTTTGATATCTCGGCATACATGAGGGAGTATAAGGAATACAAATATTTTTTGGGAAAAATCCGATTTGGCAATTTAGTGAAAGCACTTGCTTCAGATTTCACAAATAGTGGAAGACACCTTGAAATAAAAATTTAAAAAGTCATATTTTTAATATATTTTTTTTTTTTGTACTTTAAGGGGAAATAATTTTTGTAAAAATTAAGCAGTATGCCGACCGTATAGTACGTCAAAAACAAACCACTAACGTATTTTTGTCTCATTTTTCAAAAATATATTACTTTGATATCTCAGCATACATGAGGGAGTATAAGGAATACAAATATTTTTTTGGAAAAATCCGATTTGGCAATTTAGTGAAAGCACTTGCTTCATATTTCACACATAGTGGAAAAAACCTTGAAATAAAAATTCACAAAGTCATATTTTGAATATTTTTTTTTTTGTGTACTTTAAGAGGAAATAATTTTTGTAAAAAGTAAACACTATGCCCACCGTATAGTACGTCATAAACAAACCACTAAAGTATTTTTCTCTTATTTTTCAAAAATACATTACTTTGATATCTCGGCATACATGAGGGAGTATAAGGAATACAAATATTTTTTTGGAAAAATCCGATTTGGCAATTTAGTGAAAGCACTTGCTTCATATTTCACACATAGTGGAAAAAACCTTGAAATAAAAATTTAAAAAGTCATATTTTGAATATTTTTTTTTTTGTGTACTTTAAGAGGAAATAATTTTTGTAAAAATTAAACACTATGCCCACCGTATAGTACGTCAAAAACAAACCACTAAAGTATTTTTCTCTTATTTTTCAAAAATACATTACTTTGATATCTCGGCATACATGAGGGAGTATAAGGAATACAAATATTTTTTTGGAAAAATCCGATTTGGCAATTTAGTGAAAGCACTTGCTTCATATTTCACACATAGTGGAAAAAACCTTGAAATAAAAATTTAAAAAGTCATATTTTGAATATTTTTTTTTTTGTGTACTTTAAGAGGAAATAATTTTTGTAAAAATTAAACACTATGCCCACCGTATAGTACGTCAAAAACAAACCACTAAAGTATTTTTCTCTTATTTTTCAAAAATACATTACTTTGATATCTCGGCATACATGAGGGAGTATAAGGAATACAAATATTTTTTTGGAAAAATCCGATTTGGCAATTTAGTGAAAGCACTTGCTTCATATTTCACACATAGTGGAAAAAACCTTGAAATAAAAATTTAAAAAGTCATATTTTGAATATTTTTTTTTTATGTACTATTAGGGATAATAATTTTTATAAAAATTAAGCAGTATGCCCACCGTATAGTACGTCAAAAACAAACCACTAACGTATTTTTGTCTCATTTTTCAAAAATATATTACTTTGATATCTCAGCATACATGAGGGAGTATAAGGAATACAAATATTTTTTGGAAAAATCTGATTTTGCAATTTAGTGAAAGCACTTGCTTCATATTTCACAAATGGTGGAAGAAACCTTGAAATAAAAATTCACAAAGTCATATTTTGAATACTATTTTTTTGTGTACTTTAAGAGGAAATCACTTTTGTAAAAATTAAACACTATGCCCACCGTATAGTACGTCAAAAACAAACCAGTAACGTATTTCTCTCTCATTTTTCAAAAATATGTTACTTTGATGTCTCGGCATACATGAGGGAGTATAAGGAAGATGAATATTCATTATTCGTCCCGATCGGACTAAATGGCTACGAGCGAATCTTAGGCCGTCTCGATCGGACTTAATGGCTACGAGCGAATCTTAGGCCGTCTCGATCGGACTAAATGGCTACGAGCGAATCTTAGGCCGTCTCGATCGGACTTAATGGCTACGAGCGAATCTTAGGCCGTCTCGATCGGACTTAATGGCTACGAGCGAATCTTAGGCCGTCTCGATCGGACTAAATGGCTACGAGCGAATCTTAGGCCGTCTCGATCGGACTAAATGGCTACGAGCGAATCTTAGGCCGTCTCGATCGGACTTAATGGCTACGAGCGAATCTTAGGCCGTCTCGATCGGACTAAATGGCTACGAGCGAATCTTAGGCCGTCTCGATCGGACTTAATGGCTACGAGCGAATCTTAGGCCGTCTCGATCGGACTTAATGGCTACGAGCGAATCTTAGGCCGTCTCGATCGGACTAAATGGCTACGAGCGAATCTTAGGCCGTCTCGATCGGACTAAATGGCTACGAGCGAATCTTAGGCCGTCTCGATCGGACTTAATGGCTACGAGCGAATCTTAGGCCGTCTCGATCGGACTTAATGGCTACGAGCGAATCTTAGGCCGTCTCGATCGGACTTAATGAAGGGGTTAGGTTAGGTTAGGTTAGGTTAGGTTAGTTTAGGTTAGTTTCTGACGCCTTGTCTATCAGCACTGTTACCTTGCCGTCTTGGCTCTGCAAGCGCCGAAGGCGCTTGCAGAGCCAAGATGGCAAGATGGCGCAAGATGGCGCCATGGCGAATGCATATGCATTTTGATGTTCTATAAGGTGTGCATACTCTTGATTTTTTACCCAAATGATTTCCCCTTAAGTGACACTTACCGGTCCTTGCGCCTTCGGCGCAATCAGCCTACACATATCCCAATACTCGAACAGCAACAGCCCGGACTGCGGAGCGAGGTATATATGTGTAGGCTGATTGCGCCGCAGGCGCAAGGACCGGTAAGTGTCACTTAAGGGGAAATCATTTTGGTAAATAATCAAGAGTATGCACACCGTATAGAACATCAAAAATCGATCCCTATCGTATTTTTTAATCATTTTTCAAAAATGTATTACGAAGGCGCTGGCAGAGCCAAGATGGCAAGATGGCGCCAACAGCTCCAACAGCAACAGCCAGCCCGGACTGCGGAGCGAGCGCCGAAGGCGCGAGGTATATATGTGTAGGCTGATTGCGCCGCAGGCGCAAGGACCGGTAAGTGTCACTTAAGGGGAAATGCACATATATGCAATGTATATATGTGTAGGCTGATTGCGCCGCAGGCGCAAGGACCGGTAAGTGTCACTTAAGGTTTTTTGTGTGTGTTTTTGTGTAAGTGTCACCTGTTTTTTTACAATCACTTGAGTACTATTAAGTATTTAAAGAAATTGTAAGCTTTATCATATTGTTCTTGACATATTTGATATGGATATGTAAGTAATTAGTACCCTTTTTTGAAAAAAAAATCTTTTTTTGTAAAAAGAGATACCTTTTTTCGAAAATTTAAAATTTTTATTTTACAAAAATAACTTGATTTTCTATATTGCTTAGTGTTAGCGAAGGTAATTTGGTAATTATAAATAAGGAAAAAAAACATGTATTTTCTTCTTAAAAAATAGCTGGCAGCATTGTAATGGTACACGGGAATGCCTATAACTTACAAACCAAAATAAATAGAACCAAACCGACCTCAGTTGTGGATAGCCAATGGATGTACCTACAATTTGTGATGTACTTAATTTTTAAATTGCTTAACTTTAAGTACAATTAAAATTTGTGTTTGAACGCTTGTCACTTAAAAACTAAAATATATAGAGCCAAACCGTTATCAGTTTTAGATGGATAGGAAGCAGGACTTTCAAACAAAGCAACAAGTAATTTTTAAAATACTTAACTTTAAGCACAAAATTTTAAAAAGTGATTTTTCGTGTCGTGTCGTTAAAAAAAGTCTAACCTAGGTTCATTTAACATAGCAAGTCGTACTCTCGGTTAGGTAGGATAGGCTGCTGTTTTTTTCATGTTTTATCAAAAAATAAAAAAAATAGAGTTTCTAACTTTTAAAATATCGATCAAACCTAGCTTTATTTTGTACAACAAGAACCCCTACCCGAAATAACATAGACGTGCTAGTTAAATTCAAGATAAGTTAGATAGTTCCGCTATAAATAAACAAAGGGTAGATTTGGTCACTTAGGTTTACCGAATCTGTAAACCTAAGTGACCAAATCTACCCTAAAATGTCTGTTTTTACTCAACTTTGATCACACCTAACCTAACTTTATAGCTAGGCTTGACTTGATTTGTGGGTCTTAAATTAAGGATACATCTTTTGTTTATAACATGCCCAGAGACGAAAGTCACGTAGCATGTATAGGTAAGGAATTACAGGTCTTTTTTAACAGCATTGGGGGGTATATTTGGTCACTTAGGTTTACGAACTCGACCAAATATACCCCCGGTGGGGTAGATTTGGTCGGTTAGGTTAACCTAACCTAACCTAACCTAACCTAACCTAACCTAACCTAACCTAACCTAACCTAACCTAACCTAACCTAACCTAACCTAACCTAACCTAACCTAACCTAACCTAACCTAACCTAACCTAACCTAACCTAACCTAACCTAACCTAACCTAACCTAACCTAACCTAACCTAACCTAACCTAACCTAACCTAACCTAACCTAACCTAACCTAACCTAACCTAACCTAACCTAACCTAACCTAACCTAACCTAACCTAACCTAACCTAACCTAACCTAACCTAACCTAACCTAACCTAACCTAACCTAACCTAACCTAACCTAACCTAACCTAACCTAACCTAACCTAACCTAACCTAACCTAACCTAACCTAACCTAACCTAACCTAACCTAACCTAACCTAACCTAACCTAACCTAACCTAACCTAACCTAACCTAACCTAACCTAACCTAACCTAACCTAACCTAACCTAACCTAACCTAACCTAACCTAACCTAACCTAACCTAACCTAACCTAACCTAACCTAACCTAACCTAACCTAACCTAACCTAACCTAACCTAACCTAACCTAACCTAACCTAACCTAACCTAACCTAACCTAACCTAACCTAACCTAACCTAACCTAACCTAACCTAACCTAACCTAACCTAACCTAACCTAACCTAACCTAACCTAACCTAACCTAACCTAACCTAACCTAACCTAACCTAACCTAACCTAACCTAACCTAACCTAACCTAACCTAACCTAACCTAACCTAACCTAACCTAACCTAACCTAACCTAACCTAACCTAACCTAACCTAACCTAACCTAACCTAACCTAACCTAACTAAACCTAAGCGACCAAATCTACCCCTTTGGAGACCAAATCTACCCCCTTTGGGGGTAGATTTGGTCGCCTCTTTGGAAGGCCGTAAATCCTTACCTAATCATTGCACGATATTTTACCCAATCATGGACGCCTTACTTATACCCTTGTGAATGTATTCCAAATTGAGCATATCCCGAAATTCTTTCAATTTAAGCTTTTATGACCAAAAATGTTGGGGCATGTTCCAACTTAGGAACTTTTTGGTACATATTGCAGTCAAACCTAGACAAAAGCTAGGTTTGGTCCCTGCAAAAGCTACAGGGTCCTCTTTGGGCTAGGTTTGATCCAAATTGAACACTCTTCCTTTTTTGAAAAGCTCAGTTTAAAAGTTTAAGGTTTAAGTAAGTTAATCTTCAATGTCCTGTTATACTCTACAATTGTTACTATACCTTGACTTTTCCACTTGCACAAAAGTTGAAACCATTTTATTTTAATTATATCTTCCCAGTTTTTGAAAAAAAAGCTAAAGAATTTGACGGCAAAGCAAGTGCACTAAACAGTTTTGAAATCCATTAAAAACTCAAGAAGTAACCTAGGTTTCCGTTTCAAAATAAACCTAACCGACCAAATCTACCCCCCATGTTGTGAACCTAAGTGACCAAATCTACCCCCCGAAAATGGAGTCGTCGATTACTCCCGATCTAAGCAACATTTTTTAAGTTCAAGGAACAGTTTCCGATAGCTCTCGTCGAGTAGAACACGAATCCGTTGAAGTTTTTAATCAAACCTAGTTTTTAAAAAAGTTACAGACATTTCACTTTTGGATGTTTTTGGTGTTTTGCACAAACCTTGTACCTTGTTTTGCTCGCAGTTTGCTTATTTTTGATCGAATCTTTAAACAAAGCATATATTTGTGTTTAGCATGAATGGGGCTTTGCTTCTAAGGTACGTAAATCCTTTACAACATGTTTTTTTAGGTGGTGGACTGCTTAGAGGAACATGTTTTTTTCACAAGTTTTTGGACCGTAACTGTTTTGTTTTGGAAAACTTGTATAATCGAACAGCGAATTAAGATGCGGCGTAACGAACCCCATCTTTTGGCAATTCTGAATTTTACAGAAAACCATATTTTGGAAGTCTTAAATGTGAAAATTTGTAAAAAATGAAGTTTTGCAATTTTAAGTGGTTGAATATGATTTTTGTTCAGGAAAATGTGTAAGAGGATAAGAAAGACCAGCTTAAGCCAAATGTTTCCCAAAAAAGAAATCAACAATCGGTTCAGCAGTTTTGAAGATATGGGGTACTTAATTATCAAATTTACGCATAATCTGAATTTTCCAAAAAAAAAGTGTATGTGTTTTTTTCAAATAAAAAATATGATTGAGATGCAGAAAGCCATTACAATGCTGAATCTGTTTTCGGATTTGAAATATGATGTTTAGTTTTTGAGTTATTCAGCACCAAATAATGAAAATATATATATCCGTAATTATTTTTTTAGAAAGTTGTTTTGAGTTCTGACAGATGGATGTTGTAGAACTCGGCGAGCTGAACAAGAATCTGTTTTTTATTTGCTTCTACCTGGCTTACTTTTTGAGTAAATGAGGTTGGCGTTTTAAGAAATTTTACGTTTAATTTCTTAAACATGGATGTACGTTTATACTCATATAATGTTCAATATTTGAAGAATCTTAAAAACAAAATTATATTTGGAACCGGCATGAATGGGGCATCATTTTACAGATAAGGAGACCCTTTAATCGGTCTTTTTCGAGCTCTATGACTTTAGATACTTTTAATGTCAATTTTATCAGTTTTTTGACAATTACTTGAGAACTATTAACTATTTAAAGAAATTTTAAGCTTCATCATATTGGCCTTGATATAAGTGATATGGGTTTGTATTTTATTAGTACTCCTTTTTTGAAAGAAATCGTTTTTTCGTAAAAAGAGATACCTTTTTTCGAAAATTTAAAATTTTTATTTTACAAAAATAACTTGGTTTTCTATATTGCTTAGTGTTAGCGAAGGTAATTTGGTAATAATAATTAAGGAAAAAAAACATTTTTTTTCTTCTTAAAAAATTGCTCCAAGTCCTGGGAGCATTGTAATGGTTAACGGGAATGCCTATTACTTACAAACCAAAACCAATAGAACCAAACCAATCTCAGTTATGGATAGACAATGGATGTACCTACAATTTGTGTTGTACTTAACTTTGAAATTGCTTAACTTTAAGTACAATTCAAATTTGTGTTTGAACGCTTTTCACTTAAAAACTAAAATTTATAGAGCCAAACCGTTATCAGTTTTAGATGGATAAGAAGCAGGACTTTCAAATAAAGAAAAAAATAATTTTCCAAATTCTGAACTTTAAGCACAAAATGAAAAAAGGGATTTTTTTTTAGTATTTCCATTTTTTCTAGGTGAAATTTTCGTGTATGTGTGTATGTGTGTGTGTGTATGTGTGTATGTGTGTATGTGTGTATGTGTGTATGTGTGTATGTGTGTATGTTTGTACTAGAGAAGCAACGAAAAGTTGTGAACATTGTATTTTTATTTCAACAAAGTGAAACAATGCAACCAATTGTTCAAAACAACCAATCAAACCAACCAATCAAAAAACACCGCACACTACAGAACAACGCACATATATATACGCAAGCCAGGCGATGGCAGCTGCGAGCCAGGTAACACGGGAGATGGGTCACTTTCACTTTTCACAAGTCACTTTTGACGCTTTGCCTTTTTATTGATTTGCGCCAGGAATCCTGCGACCGGTCGCTTCTTCAACGACCATCCTGGTCGGCTCTTTAAAAAAATCTCCAAGTTCTTTGCTTTGCTGCCAGCCGTGCCGTTGACGACGTCCATCGCCATTGCAAGACTGATGGTGGCCTGTTCCCCGGTACTCCAGGACTTGCCCGTCCGAGTGTGTCGCATTTTTGCCGATTCATGGTTCTGCTCAAGTAGATGCGGCAGTATTGCTTCGTCTACAATGAGTCCTGTCTGGTCTTCAATATCATGGAGACATAGAGTTTTGGCGTATTCCTCGTCTGTCGGCCACACATCTTCGTATCTCCGACGACGTGTCTGTGCGTCGGAGATTCCCATTTCGTCGTCGTGATCGGAGTGGCCGGGGCCCACCGAGACGTGATGAACGTCGTCGTGATCAATGCCAGGCCCAACCGAGCTGTGGCCGGCAAAGTGGCTGTCGGAGTCGCCGGCCGCATCCTGGAAGAGAAAGTAGCGCATAAGTATCTTACAGTAACTATTGATTACAGTAACTACTGATTTAATGATTATGTTAAGAATTATAAAGCCGAACATATCAAATTGGGACATTTAGTTTATATCGGGAAGATTTATCTCAATCGAGCTGGGACCGACGAAGGCGGCGTGCAGGTGCGCTCCTGGTTCGGCCGCGCCCGAGCTGGGACCGACGGAGGCTTAAGCCGTACATGATCTTAAGCCGTACATATCGAATCGGGACGTTTTACTTAGATCGGGACAAACTATCTCAATCGAGACAAGTGATATCAAGCCAGACATGTCACAACTTACCGCGCTGGTGCCGGCAGAGTGGCTGTCGGAGTCGCCGGCGGCGCTGGGGAGCGCCGCTGGTTCGGCCGCGCCAGAGCTGGGACCGGCTGCACCCGAGCGCGGACCGTCGGAGGCGGCGTGCAGGTGCGCCCCTGGTTCGGCCGCGCCCGAGCTGGGACCGACGGAGGCGGCGTGTAGGTGCGGCGGAGGCAGCGTATCAACGCCGGGCCTCACCGAGCTGGTGCCGGCAGAGTGGCTGTCGGAGTCACCGGACGCACCCTGGAAGAGAAAGTAGAGCATAAGTGTCGTACAGTAATTATTGATTACAGTAACTACTGATTTCATGATTATGTTAAGAATTATAAAGTCGAACATATCAAATAGGGACAATTGATGTAGATCCCGACAAACTATCTCAATCGGGACAAATGATCTAAAGCCGTACGTATCGAATCGGGACGTTTTACTTAGATCGGGACAAACTATCTCAATCGAGACAAGTGATATCAAGCCAGACATGTCACAACTTACCGCGCTGGTGCCGGCAGAGTGGCTGTCGGAGTCGCCGGCCGCGCTGGGGAGCGCCGCTGGTTCGGCCGCGCCAGAGCTGGGACCGGCCGCACCCGAGCTCGGACCGTCGGAGGCGGCGTGCATATGCAGCTGGAGCTGCAGGCCCAGCTGGGCTTGCTCGTCCTCGTCGGACGACTCTGAAAGGTCGTAAAATCGGTTGGCCGACTTCAGCAACGCCCTGCTGGATCGCGCTGCCCGTGTTGCTTTGCAGCGTGCGTCGTAGCTTTTGGTAGCTGTTTGCACGGAGTGCAACCGTAGTTGTGCCAACTCTTGCACGTTGGTCCCCTCAAGTTTGTCTGCATCGTGCAGCGCGTGGGAGAGCTGCACGTGGTGGCGTCGGCCGATGTTGCCGCGCAGGAGACGCGGATACGGAATGTGCTGAATTTCTGGTATCTTGAGGTCCAGAATCTTCGAATCCCAAACGTTGATGTGAGGGAAGAGTCTTTTTGACACCGTTCTCTGGCGGTTTGTCGCTGTCGGGTCGTCCACGACAAGAGCAGGGCGCAGGTGCCGGACAAACCACTCGATGGCTTTGTACAGCCTCCGCTTGAGTGGAAGTTGGCAGGTCTTATATTTTTTCCTCGCCTTCCCCCCGACGTGGTGTATGGTCAGGCCATATTGAGTCACCTCTGGCGTCTCAAACTCTTGCAGAGTGAGGTGCTGAAAAACTCCTGTCCGGCCGCCGGACATGATGTGGAGGACAATGTAGGCGGCCTGCCGGAACCATACCGCTTTCTGTCGCAGCTCTTTCGGATGGCTGGGCAGGCTGTCCGGACCCGCCTTCATAATATTCTCCAGCTTTTCTTGGATGGTCTTCTGTACTACCCTACGCGTTGGGTGGTCCAGCATGTCCTCGGTCGAGTGTTTTGTCTCCCGCTTGCCGTGTGCCGCTTCTTTTTTCTGGGTGTTTTCCTTGATGACCGAGGTGACCAGCTCGATCACCAGGTCCACCGGTGACCTCCAGACGTCGGCGTCCTCAGTTTCGCCAAGATGGCCCTTGATGAAAACCACAAAGCGCTTGACAGCATGTGCTGTGGAATAGCCAAGGTCTCCTGATTCGTTGTAAAGTTCATTCAATGTTTGGCGGATCCAACGGCGGTGCTCCGCAACGCCGAGCAAAAACCGCCAGTCGAGCATCTGCACCCCCAATTTACGCTCGAAGGATGTGAGGAAGCTCATAGAGCTTTTCGACGGGTCCGTCTCTTTGAACGCCTCTCCCTGCACAAGGAAGAGGTCTTGGGCACCAGGGTGCAGCAGCACAGAATTTCTTAGGACGTGTTCAGCTTTTGCGGCATCCGCAGTGGCGGCGTGTGACTGCGCGTTACAGGAACCGTGTTGCGCCAGCTGCATTTCTACGTCCGCGTACTTGTTACCGTGAAGCGGGAGTCCAGTCGCGGTGGCCGTCGCCACGTCCTTGGCCACCAGCACATACCTCTCCCTGAAGGCTCCACGACGCAGCTTATCCTTTTCTTGGGCGCTGCTGTTTGGGTGATTTTTCGAAATATGTCTGGCCTGCGCCTTGGCCACCGTTTTTTCCTTGGCACTTGCAATGATGGTCTTGCCGCAGGGGCACACTACGGTTCTTTCAGCGTCGTCTCGCTTCATAGTTACTACGTTTGATAGGTGTTTCTCCAGAGCAATCAACGGTGCAGGCTCGATCTTGCACTGGTTTGTCATGTGCCTTGTCAGCCTGCTCCGCTTCACCATTACTCCGCACGGACAGGCGATGCTCTTTTCGTCCTGCTCCCATCCGGGCCCGCTCGGACCTGACTTGAGGGTTGCCTCTCTTCGGTTCCCTCGCTTGCTTGCCTCCTCCTCCTTTCTTGTTCCTTCCTTTCTCTTTCTCTTCTTACTTCCTTCAGAGCAGTCCTGCTCCTCATTGTCTTCAGAAGAGGCTTCGGTTGATGGAGCGTACTCTTCATCACTCTCTATCCCTCTCCCTCCAGCATCATCACACTTTCCTCTGTTCGCATCTGTAGGCTCAGGCAGCTCCATCCAATGTCCGTCACTTGCTCCTCTTTCCTCTTCCGTGCTGTCGTCCGTCCACGAACCCGGTCGTCCTCTTTTTGCGACCGGCAAAGCTCCAGTACTCTTTTTTGGCATCCTAGAAGTGAAAGTAGCGCATAAGTATCGTACAGTAACCATTGATTACAACACATACACCTATGCACACACACACACACACACATACACACATACACACATACACACATACACACATACACACATACACAAATACACACATACACACCTACACACATACACACATACACACATACACACATACACATACACATATACAAACATACACACATACACACATACACACATACACGCATACACACATACACACATACACACATACACACATACACACATACACACATACACACATACACACATACACACATACACACATACACACATACACACATACACACATACACACATACACACATACACACATACACACATACACACATACACTCATACAAACATACACACATATACACATACACACATACACACATACACACATACACCCATACACACATACACACATACACACATATACGCATATACGCATATACACATATACACATATACACACATACACACATACACACATACACACATGACCACATACACACATGCACACATACACACACACACACATACACAAATACACACATACACACATACACACATACACACAAACACACATAAACACATACACACATACACACATACACACAAACACACATACACACATATACACATACACTCATACAAACATACACACATATACACATACACACATACACACATACACACATACACACTGTAGTGAGCTCGTCCAAGCGACACGACCACACGCGGCGACGCTCCTGACACGTCTGTCTCCTACCAGAGCCATCCCACACAGGGGTGACCGGCGCACAAATAGCCGGAACGCCGCCGGGCCGGTCAGGCCCCTTCGCACCCCCGGCCGGCGTCGCCCTCCCCGCCGCCCAACGGACAATAGAGCCGGAGCGCCGGCCGGCGCGGCGGGCCGGTCCCATCCGCCCGCCACGCATACCGACAGGGGAAGTAGCCGTCCCGGGCAGGCACACGGCGCACACACTGACACACACATACACACATACACACATACACACATACACATACACATATACAAACATACACACATACACACATACACACATACACGCATACACACATACACACATACACACATACACAAATACACACATACACACAAACACACATACACAGATACACACATACACACATACACACATACACACATACACACATACACACATACACACATACACACATACACACATACACACATACACACATACACTCATACAAACATACACACATATACACATACACACATACACACATACACACATACACACATACACACATACACACATACACACATATACACATACACACATACACTTACACACACATACACACATACACACACACACACATACACACACACACACACACACACACACACACACACACACACACACACACACACACACACACACACACACACACACACATACACACATACACACATACACACATACACACATACACACATACACACATACACACATACAGAAATACACACATACACACATACACACAAACACACATACACACATGCACACATATACACATACACATATACACACATACACACATACACACAAACACACATAAACACATACACACATACACACATACACACAAACACACATACACACATATACACATACACTCATACAAACATGCACACATATACACATACACACATACACACATACACACTTACACACTGTAGTGAGCTCGTGTATTGCCAAGCGACACGACCACACGCGGCGACGCTCCTGACACGTCTGTATCCTACCAGAGCCATCCCACACAGGGGTGACCGGCGCACAAATAGCCGGAACGCCGCCGGGCCGGTCAGGCCCCTTCGCAAAAAACACATGACACCAAAAAAGCATTATCAACAAAGCTACAGGAAAATGGAAAAAATATTCGCGTTCGGCTCGCTGAGTTTAACAGGAAACATGTTTCAAAACTAAAAAAAAAAATATGTGTCAAAAGTTTGACACATATACATTTCACACACACATTTGTTTGCCACACACACATTCGTTTGTCAACTTTTCTTCTTTTTGAAAGCAGAATCAAACCTGCCATCAAATTCTGCTTCTTATGAGTTATAGCAGGTTGCTGTTATACAATATCGAAATTCACATTTTTTTCCCGCCAAAATGTTTTCAGCCTATAACTTTTTAAAAAAAATTTACACAAGAAAAATCAAGGGGTTGAAATTGTGTGATTTGACATTATCTACCATATTCTTTTTAATTAAAAAAAAAAAAAAAATTATCAAAAAAGTTATACCACCCCAAACAACGTTTTTTTGTTAATACCAAAAATGAAAAATAGACGTGATTCCAAGGTGTCCTAGCGAAAAAAATCCTTACATAACGTTTTTTGTCTTTGATTTATGGACTTGTTAAAATTTTGGTAACGCGTCAATTTCAAAATGGGATCCCTCCTATCTCAAAAACTTCTCAACCGATTTTTGATTTCTTGCTATCTAAAAATGTACCGTCTAACGTTCTTTCTTTCACTAATTACCATTTTCCCCAAAAAGTGCATGTCAGAAGACTGAAAAACCAAAAACCATCACTTTTTTTTGGATTTCAAAATTTCAAAATTTTGATAATTTTTTGATCAAAATTTCCTAATAGCCAAAAGATGTAGAATCTTTAGTTGCATCTTTTGACTATCTCGGATTTTTTAAATCGTAAGGAAGAAAAAAAGTAGGTAAGTTACAAAAATATTAAAAAACGACATTTGCGCCCCCTATGTTTTTTTGAAAAAAATTATAGCTGTCCGGATGTAGAATTGAAAGGGGAGTCCGATTTTTTAAACGGATTGAAAATCCGTTAAGTAGTTCATAAGATGCAGGTTTGGTAACAAAAGTCGACTCCATATGTCATGATCATTGATACAAAATCTCTCATCATATTTTGGCCTAGCCCGGTTTTGTAAAAATCGAGTATGTTAGAATCTGAAACCATGTACGGAAGTAGGCTGGCGAGATAGGATGGAAGCCCAAGTTTCAGCTGAGTAGGTCAAAAAACATCGGTTTTAGAGCCAAAACAACACAAAAAAACCTCGATGTTGACACCAACCTAGAGGGTTCTTAACAAGGAGCTAGGAATGTTCCAAATAGCTTACAAGATAGCCCCAGACCTCTTCTTTCCAAATCTGGTCTTGCTTTTGTTCTAGCCCAAAGACAAGTTGGTCAAAGAGTGGCGCAAAAAACACATGACACCAACAGGGCATTACCAACAAGACTACACAAAATTGGAAACAAGATTCTTGTTAGGCTTGCTGAGTTGTACAGGAAACATTTGTCAAAACTTAAAAAAAAAAATTATATTAAAAGTTTGGGTATGGCGTTTACCGTTTTTTGCCACGACCCTAGAGGGTTAATAAAAAGGAGCTAGGAATGTTCCAAATAGCTTAGAAGATAGCCCCAGACCTCCTCTTTCCAAATCTGGTCTTCCTTTCCTTCTAGCCCTACGGCAAGTTGGTCAAAGAGTGGGGCAAAAAATCGCATGTACCGCAGTACATAGGTGCATCACGGTGCAGTCTATGCTTCTTTTTCATCCGATCCGATCCTATCCTAACCAAAATGAAAGCCCTTGTACTCTTCTTTCCAGATCTGGCCTCATTTGTGTTCTAGCCCTACGGCAAGTTGGAGTTATTGGCATACATATATAGAGTCTAATGAATATTTTTTTTTTTTTTTTTTTTTTTTTTACATTTTTAATTTCAGGCACACAATGCTTGAAATTAAAAATGTAAATGAAATTTAAAAAAAAGAAAAAAAAAAGTGTAAATGAAATTAAAAATCTGGTCTTTTCTTTCTTCTAGCGTCTAGTGTCGTCTCTGCTTGCGCCGAAGGCGCAAAGACCGGCACGTGTCCCGGCAAGGCAAGGGACGGTAATTCACCTGACCCTAAAGTGCCTGATCCTCAAAGGGTGTTATCCTCCTTTTCCGCCAGGAGGTTTTTGGCGACAGGGTTAACTCCTGGATCCAGCTAGCCCAGGCAAAGTCCTGCAAGGATTAAAAAGCACGATAGGGATCGATTTTTGATGTTCTATACGGTGTGCATACTCTTGATTTTTTACCACCAAAATGATTTCCCCTTAAGTGACACTTACCGGTCCTTGCGCCTTCGGCGCAATCAGCCTACACATATATACCTCGCGCCTTCGCCGTTCGCTCCGCAGTCCGGGCTGTTGCTGTTCGAGTATTGGGTTATATGTGTAGGCTGATTGCGCCGCAGGCGCAAGGACCGGTAAGTGTCACTTAAGGGGAAATCATTTTGGTGGTAGAAAATCAACAGTATGATGCATTATTATTGCAAATGCATATGCATTTTGATGTTCTATACGGTGTGCATACTCTTGATTTTTTACCACCAAAATGCTTTCCCCTTAAGTGACACTTACCGGTCCTTGCGCCTTCGGCGCAATCAGCCTACACATATAACCCAATACTCGAACAGCAACAGCCCGGACTGCGGAGCGAGCGGCGAAGGCGCGAGGTATATATGTGTAGGCTGATTGCGCCGAAGGCGCAAGGACCGGTAAGTGTCACTTAAGGGGAAATCATTTTGGTGGTAGAAAATCAACAGTATGATGCATTATTATTGCAAATGCATATGCATTTTGATGTTCTATACGGTGTGCATACTGTTGATTTTTTACCACCAAAATGATTTCCCCTTAAGTGACACTTACCGGTCCTTGCGCCTTCGGCGCAATCAGCCTACATGTTCCTACGCGAGGTATATATGTGTAGGCTGATTGCGCCGAAGGCGCAAGGACCGGTAAGTGTCACTTAAGGGGAAAGCATTTTGGTGGTAAAAAATCAACAGCAAGGTTTGGCACGGTCCATCAAGCTCCGGCAAGGCAAAGCAGGGCAAAGACGCAAGGTCCAGCAAGCTCATGGTTCGGCAAGGCCCAGCCTCCTACTTCTCCGCTGCACGTCACCAGCCTTCTACGACCTCTTAAGACCACTCCGTCTCCGATTGCGCCGAAGGCGCAAGGACCGGCACGTGTTCCGGCAAGGCAAGGGACGGTAAGTCACCTACCTCGATGTTGACACCACCCTAGAGGGTTAATCAAAAGCAGCTAGGAATGTTACAAATAGCTTAAAACATAGCCCAAGACCTCCTCTTTCCAAATCTGGTCTTCCTTTTCTTCTAGCCCCACGTCAAGTCGGTCAAAGAGTAGCGCAAAAAATCACCTGACGTCACATCACAGATGACGTCATATATACATTTTACATACCTTACCAGATAGCCCCAGACCTCCTCTTTCCAAATCTGGTCTTCTTTTTATTCTAGCCCCACGGCAAGTCGGTCAAAGAGTAGCGCAAACACGTATGACGTCACACAGGCTAAACCAATCACCGGAGCGCATTTCTGAGGCCACTTGCTTTGCTGTAGCTTTATCACAATTCGACCATACACCCATATAGTGCATCAAAACACCATTAAGGACAATTCTAAAAAAAGGTCATAAGGGTCAAATTCAACAATCAAGCCCAATGGCCTAGCTTAGATCCTACTAGACTCAGTCCTACTAGACTGAGTCCCTGAGTCGGAGGGGGCCCTCTACTAGCTACCAGATAGCCTTCTGGTATCTAGTCTCTACTAGCTACCAGAGAGCTATCTACTAGAACTTAGATCCTACTAGACTCAGTCCTACTAGATGGCTATCCTACTAGACTGACTGAGTCCCTGAGTCCTGAGTCCAGGTGCTAGTCCAAATCGATGGCTCCTTGCCCCCATATCCCCCAAGCTAGTAGGAGAGAAGGCTGGTCAGAGCACAAGATCAGATGATAACCGTAGCTCAGTGCATTCGCCCCTTTATCATACCGAGTCGTGTTAATCCAACCAAGTTGTACCACTAAACAACGTTACACCGTTACAACGTTACACAATTACATCACATTCTTCACACATTATCTGCATTTAGGTGCCCCCTCTATAACAAACAAAACTGCAAGTCTCTGGCATTCCACACTGCTGAGATATTACCAATAATAGCGATAAAAATCACCTAATAGCAAACACTGCCATCTATAGGGGAACACCGTAAACAACAACAAGTTGCACAACACTGCAATGCAATTGCTCACACAAACAACAATTACTTTATTTCAAAATCAATATATTTCAAATCGGAAAAAAACATTCTGTAGCAAATTGAATGCTCTATCTTTTAGTAAGCATAACTTTTTCGCTTAGACCACAATTTAACACATCAAATCAGAAAACAGTTTTTTCTCTCGCTCTTTTGGGGTTAAATTCATTGTGGAAAAATAATTCAATTCAACTCAATTGTACAACATTTTAATGCACTGCTTCAAGTATTTTTGTTTTATTTCTCAAAAATGGATTACTAAGAGATATTGAATATACAACAGAGTATAAAAATAAAAAAAATATTTTTTTTTTAAATTAATTTGCCAATTTTCGGAAAACACTTGCTTCATATTTTAGTAATATTGCAAATAAAAAAAATAAAAAGTCATATTTTTAATATTAAGTTTTTTGTAAACTTTAAGGGGAAATAATTTTTGTAAAAATTAAACACTATGCCCACCGTATAGTACGTCAAAAACAAACCACTAAAGTATTTTTCTCTTATTTTTCAAAAATACATTACTTTGATATCTCGGCATACATGAGGGAGTATAAGGAATACAAATATTTTTTTGGAAAAATCCGATTTGGCAATTTAGTGAAAGCACTTGCTTCATATTTCACACATAGTGGAAAAAACCTTGAAATAAAAATTCACAAAGTCATATTTTGAATTTTTTTTTTTTTGTGTACTTTAAGAGGAAATAATTTTTGTAAAAATTAAACACTATGCCCACCGTATAGTACGTCAAAAACAAACCACTAAAGTATTTTTCTCTTATTTTTCAAAAATACATTACTTTGATATCTCGGCATACATGAGGGAGTATAAGGAATACAAATATTTTTTTGGAAAAATCCGATTTGGCAATTTAGTGAAAGCACTTGCTTCATATTTCACACATAGTGGAAAAAACCTTGAAATAAAAATTCACAAAGTCATATTTTGAATATTTTTTTTTTTGTGTACTTTAAGAGGAAATAATTTTTGTAAAAATTAAACACTATGCCCACCGTATAGTACGTCAAAAACAAACCACTAAAGTATTTTTCTCTTATTTTTCAAAAATACATTACTTTGATATCTCGGCATACATGAGGGAGTATAAGGAATACAAATATTTTTTTGGAAAAATCCGATTTGGCAATTTAGTGAAAGCACTTGCTTCATATTTCACACATAGTGGAAAAAACCTTGAAATAAAAATTTAAAAAGTCATATTTTGAATATTTTTTTTTTTGTGTACTTTAAGAGGAAATAATTTTTGTAAAAATTAAACACTATGCCCACCGTATAGTACGTCAAAAACAAACCACTAAAGTATTTTTCTCTTATTTTTCAAAAATACATTACTTTGATATCTCGGCATACATGAGGGAGTATAAGGAATACAAATATTTTTTGGGAAAAATCCGATTTGGCAATTTAGTGAAAGCACTTGCTTCAGATTTCACAAATAGTGGAAGACACCTTGAAATAAAAATTTAAAAAGTCATATTTTTAATATATTTTTTTTTGTGTACTTTAAGGGGAAATAATTTTTGTAAAAATTAAGCAGTATGCCGACCGTATAGTACGTCAAAAACAAACCACTAACGTATTTTTGTCTCATTTTTAAAAAATATATTACTTTGATATCTCAGCATACATGAGGGAGTATAAGGAATACAAATATTTTTTTGGAAAAATCCGATTTGGCAATTTAGTGAAAGCACTTGCTTCATATTTCACACATAGTGGAAAAAACCTTGAAATAAAAATTCACAAAGTCATATTTTGAATATTTTTTTTTTTGTGTACTTTAAGAGGAAATAATTTTTGTAAAAATTAAACACTATGCCCACCGTATAGTACGTCAAAAACAAACCACTAAAGTATTTTTCTCTTATTTTTCAAAAATACATTACTTTGATATCTCGGCATACATGAGGGAGTATAAGGAATACAAATATTTTTTTGGAAAAATCCGATTTGGCAATTTAGTGAAAGCACTTGCTTCATATTTCACACATAGTGGAAAAAACCTTGAAATAAAAATTTAAAAAGTCATATTTTGAATATTTTTTTTTTTGTGTACTTTAAGAGGAAATAATTTTTGTAAAAATTAAACACTATGCCCACCGTATAGTACGTCAAAAACAAACCACTAAAGTATTTTTTTCTTATTTTTCAAAAATACATTACTTTGATATCTCGGCATACATGAGGGAGTATAAGGAATACAAATATTTTTTTGGAAAAATCCGATTTGGCAATTTAGTGAAAGCACTTGCTTCATATTTCACACATAGTGGAAAAAACCTTGAAATAAAAATTTAAAAAGTCATATTTTGAATATTTTTTTTTTTGTGTACTTTAAGAGGAAATAATTTTTGTAAAAATTAAACACTATGCCCACCGTATAGTACGTCAAAAACAAACCACTAAAGTATTTTTCTCTTATTTTTCAAAAATACATTACTTTGATATCTCGGCATACATGAGGGAGTATAAGGAATACAAATATTTTTTGGGAAAAATCCGATTTGGCAATTTAGTGAAAGCACTTGCTTCAGATTTCACAAATAGTGGAAGACACCTTGAAATAAAAATTTAAAAAGTCATATTTTTAATATATTTTTTTTTTTTGTACTTTAAGGGGAAATAATTTTTGTAAAAATTAAGCAGTATGCCGACCGTATAGTACGTCAAAAACAAACCACTAACGTATTTTTGTCTCATTTTTCAAAAATATATTACTTTGATATCTCAGCATACATGAGGGAGTATAAGGAATACAAATATTTTTTTGGAAAAATCCGATTTGGCAATTTAGTGAAAGCACTTGCTTCATATTTCACACATAGTGGAAAAAACCTTGAAATAAAAATTCACAAAGTCATATTTTGAATATTTTTTTTTTTGTGTACTTTAAGAGGAAATAATTTTTGTAAAAAGTAAACACTATGCCCACCGTATAGTACGTCATAAACAAACCACTAAAGTATTTTTCTCTTATTTTTCAAAAATACATTACTTTGATATCTCGGCATACATGAGGGAGTATAAGGAATACAAATATTTTTTTGGAAAAATCCGATTTGGCAATTTAGTGAAAGCACTTGCTTCATATTTCACACATAGTGGAAAAAACCTTGAAATAAAAATTTAAAAAGTCATATTTTGAATATTTTTTTTTTTGTGTACTTTAAGAGGAAATAATTTTTGTAAAAATTAAACACTATGCCCACCGTATAGTACGTCAAAAACAAACCACTAAAGTATTTTTCTCTTATTTTTCAAAAATACATTACTTTGATATCTCGGCATACATGAGGGAGTATAAGGAATACAAATATTTTTTTGGAAAAATCCGATTTGGCAATTTAGTGAAAGCACTTGCTTCATATTTCACACATAGTGGAAAAAACCTTGAAATAAAAATTTAAAAAGTCATATTTTGAATATTTTTTTTTTTGTGTACTTTAAGAGGAAATAATTTTTGTAAAAATTAAACACTATGCCCACCGTATAGTACGTCAAAAACAAACCACTAAAGTATTTTTCTCTTATTTTTCAAAAATACATTACTTTGATATCTCGGCATACATGAGGGAGTATAAGGAATACAAATATTTTTTTGGAAAAATCCGATTTGGCAATTTAGTGAAAGCACTTGCTTCATATTTCACACATAGTGGAAAAAACCTTGAAATAAAAATTTAAAAAGTCATATTTTGAATATTTTTTTTTTATGTACTATTAGGGATAATAATTTTTATAAAAATTAAGCAGTA
>JAXIVJ010009689.1:0-50053 GCA_036785665.1 Chirona hameri | reverse complement strand
ATATATATATATATATATATATATATATATATATATATATATATATATATATATATATATATATATATATATATATATATATATATATATATATATATATATATATATATATATATATATATATATATATATATATATATATATATATATATATATATATATATATATATATATATATATATATATATATATATATATATATATATATATATATATATATATATATATATATATATATATATATATATATATATATATATATATATATATATATATATATATATATATATATATATATATATATATATATATATATATATATATATATATATATCGCCCCCGGTTTTGGCGGTTCTGATTTGTATTTCTCGTTCTGAATTTTATTTAGAGGCCGGGGTGGTCTAGTGGACAACACTGTGGACTTCGGAGCAGAGACCGCACTGATCGTGGGTTCGAGTCCCACCGAGTCGCCTGCATTGGTGTCTCGTCCGACCCGGTGGGGCCCTTGGGAACGGCCTCGTAAACCTAATCCCCAAGAGAGGAGGAGAAAGAGCGCCTCCTGTAAGTGGGCGTAAATAAAGCGGAGAGATAGGAAACGGCTCAGCGGGAGGTCGGCCAGATACAGCTAATCGCACCGGTAATCGCAATCGGTAGGACTGCGGTGGGATGGAGACTGTGCTGAGATATACCTTTCCATGTGCTGAGGTGGCTGGGGTGGGTACTGCGTTGGGGGTGAGATGGAATAAATAAATTTACAAAATGTCCGTCATACCAGGCGCTATGCCCCGACCAGCTCTATTTCAGCGGCCATTCAAGTTTGTACGAAATGCATGTTTTTCTATCCAATACAAAGTGGGTATTGAACCACGTTTCGTGGGTAGACGGGCTTAAAAAGAGTGCGGGCGAAAAATACAATTTCAAAAATGACTATTTTATACGGCTCATTTTCAAGAAAAATGTCCATAGCATGAAAGTATAGCATCGATTCGCCAATGTTTGTTTTTTATTTGTATGCACCATGTCTTCAAACATACACTATTGTTAAGCCTGGTGCTCTGGTGCTCTATTGCTCTGGTGCGCTTCATTCTCATCACATGGATATATGCTCATTTGGGAGGAGAATAACGTTTTGTAGAGGCTTTGTGGTATTTTTTATTGAAAGTACAACTCATCAGCAGCCCGAAATACCTAAATATGACCTTTCCATGTGAATGAGCAATTTTATATTATAGCATCAAGTGAGGTATGTATTTGACGTAGCTGGCCGACAGAATACAACATTGAGTTAAGCCTACAATTTGTATTCCACTGTTCTCCGCTTTGATGAAGCATTTGTATACCTCGTTAGGGTTTATACTTTGTGAATAAACACAGAAACCTTGCGCATATTTGCGTTTTTTTCAAGCTTATTTTATAGTGTACATCACTATTAACTCTGCGCCATTACAATGCCGGATCTCTGCTGTCCCTAGTTAACTGGCCGCACAAAGACCATTTTTTTAAGATAAATGCAATACAAAATTATCTAAAGATAGCAAATGACAAGAGCTACAAAATGTCTATCTCGGATTTTTGCAACTTTTGCTTTTTGACCCCCAAAATGTTTTTTAATGTTTAAAAAGATGCACTCAAAATCAAACTTTTCAAATATTTTCCCAAAACCGGAATATTTGCTGGTGAACCACATATGGCCAATACCCAAACCAAATTTCAAAGCAATATCTTTGTTTTTGACTGACTTATGGCTCCCCAAGTAAGAGTAACTCATGACGTCATATTCTTTAATTGCGTGTGTTTGCTTTTTATTGACCAGATACAGGCAAATAACTGCCGGCACTGTATTTCGGAAACAAAACCGGTCTAGAACATGCCTTTTGTATTTATATTTATCCATTTCAAATTTTGACCTTATGTGACCTGACCTTGATCTGAGCTGAGCTTGACACTAACTTCACTTAAATGAGGTCAGATGGTAAAATGACTATCACTATCGAATTATACGTGTAAAATAACCCATACAACATGTGTCGCATGACTTTCGTAGATTTTCTGCGCATAGTGTGACCTTTTGTGACCTGACCTTGACCTTGACCTTTGCTAAGAATCTCACTATAGCTCATGCGGGATGTGTATTATACCTTTGGGAGCACTTTGGGTGATCATGGTCGCAATCAAAGGCTTTGGATGGAAAGTATGGCCCATAGATTTAAATACCTCAATTTTGACCTTTGCCCGACTTTGACCTAATAAGTGACCTCAATTCCGCAATTTCGAGTACGCTTTAGATGCGACTCACTGAGAGCTTTCGAATGCCGTATTGTGCGTCTCGCTGCGATCACTGGTTCCGGAGATAACGAGGGGGGCAATATTCCCCCGGTCAATGCCGGGCAAAGTTGGTAAACACGATCATCACAAAGGAATACAAACTTGAGTCATCTTAGTATGAAAGACAATGAGCACACCCCTGAAAATGTTAAAATTAAGTTCTAAATTTGCTAACTGGTTGGACTGGACAGGTATTCGCTGCCAGAAGATGATACCTTAAACCCAGATAAAAGAATTTCATATTTTTTAGCTCCCTGATTCATCAACTATCGATTGATATGCTACAAGTTCAAACCGATGCCGTAGATTGAAGCCGAAACGCCGTGTCGCGCTAAAAGGCCGTTCTCGCCCACTGTGCACTGGTGACCTATAAAGCTGTGGAACTACAGCGGTGGGGCAGCGCCAAGCGACGGCTAAATGATGTCACTACCGCCACCGCCGCCGCCGCCGCCGCCGCCGCCACCGCCACCGCCGCCGCCCTCGGCTCGGGTCAGCGGCGGTAGCGACACCGATTTGCCATTATTGGCCCGGCTGGGTCCGGTCGCCTTTGACCGATGGCCACGGAGAAGTGTGGACGGAGAAGTGTGGCCAGGCGCTGGGGTGGGGCTGCGATGGCGTGTCTTCTGGAGTTCTGCAGTGGAGGAAAGACGGGCTGAATGTTGTTGTTGTTGTTGTTGTTGTTTTGCTCGCCTGCTGTCAGTCGTTGTGTTACGGGTGGTGCTCAGTGTAATGTTCTATGTCTAATGGTGAAGACTGAAGGGAACATCAACTATGACTTACTGAATACCTAGATCAGCACACATGATTAGCCGATGCCCAGCATGGTTATAGGAAAAGATTTTCCACCGAAACGGCCTTGCACGCCGTAACTGATTCGGCATTGCAAGCCATGGATGAAGGCAAAATTTCTATCCTTGTTCTTATAAATTTGTCCAAATGCTTCGTCATAGTACCCCATTCCAAATTACTTGAAAAGCTATCACATTATGGGATCGACTCTGCATGGTTCTGCAGTTACCTGGAAGGACACTCGCAGCAGGTGCAGCTGCCGGCTGCGGGGCAGTTCACTGGTTTCAGTCGAGCCGGACGCGTACCTACCAGCTGTAGCCAGCCAGCTGTAAAAAGCAGGAACGTTCCCATTGGGGTTTTTCAAGGGGTGCCCTGTCCTGCACCCTCTACCTGCTGTACGCCAATGACCTGAGCCTGTGTGTCGGTGAGGGAATTAGCATAATTCGGTAAGCAGACGAAACGCAGGTCTTGGTTAGCGGCAAGAAGAGGGACTTACCGAGCCTCATTGAGCGCATGGAAACTGTACTTGCAGCTTTGTTCTGTTGGTTTTGTTCCAACGGCATGCAAGTTAATGCCCAGAAAACCCAGATGATCGTCCTTGGCACTCCGGCAATGCTCCGTGACCTTCCCTCAGTCTCGCTAAAATTTAGCGGCACCACTGTACTGAATCACGCGCGGTAAAAAAAAAAACTTAGGGCTATTAGTAGTTGACAGATCACTAAATTTTCAAACACATATCGACACCATTACTAGAAAATGCACAGGCTTACTTATCGCACTTAGTCATGCTCGTTATGTTATACCCGGTCAAGCACTTAGGTCATAGTAGAATCGCTTGTACTGTACGTCATAAGATACTGTTTGTCTGTTTATGGATCGCGAGGAACTAACCAGGTGCGAATAATCCAGAACAAAATTCATTTTTGTGCCCGAGCAGTAACCGGTAGGCGACGCAATGAACATGTATCGGATGCGATTAGACTGTTAGGGTGGCTTACGGCATAGCAACTCATAGATTTTGACACGATATGTGCTGTGCAGCGTGTTATCTTGAATGAAGAGCCTGCATGTCTGAGTCATACGATCGGTCCGCGTGTCATTGACGTCCATGAGCATGACACACGTCGTGCCAGAAACTGGACGTTGACACGCATACGCACCGAGTCCGGCCGACGTAGGCTATGCTACCGTGGTGTTTCTTTACTGAACACACGTCTGGATCCTGCCGGCCCCAGGTTTCGTACCACTTCGAGGGCTGCCATGAGAGCTGATGGTACCTGATATTTAGACGGGAGTGCAGATCCACCGCTGTATAGCTTGTCTTATAGTGTTTGTGTGTGTGCTTTTAATTGAGTGTATTTTAGTATGCCTGTTTTTAAGTGTTTTGCTCCTCAACCTTAGTGTCGTCACTCGTCCCCACTGTTTTAGAGCTTTGACGTGAAAGAGTGAAAAACCACGTTTATTTACGTGAAACTTTTTCGAATAAACTAGGCATCTGGTATATCTGGTATGATGCGCCAGGGTAACGAAATTTTTTCTATTAACTGGACATATTACTGGTAATTTGTCGTTTTTGACCACGGATGCATATTTAAGAACATCAAAAGCCATGCAACATTAAGGATAGGCATACAATATACATATGTATGTTATAAATATGCGTTTTCTCTTACATTAATTGTATATGCGTCTTATTTTAAAAGGCATTGTCATCCTGCTTTCTAACGGGATAGCTATTGGCTGGGGAGTTTCGGTAGTTGGGACCGATGACGGAGAGATCCACTCACGGAGAGATGGAGCCCATAACCCCGCTCTGAGCCGGATTACTATCATAAAACTCCATCGAGCGCAACTGATGGTCTGCGGCTTACATCAGTCGACCCGGGGTGAACGATCGCCGCGTCCCATCACGGTCGATCCCTCTTACTCCGCCAATATGGACGAGAAACTAGAGTCCTGTGATTTGCAGGTTCTAAATCGTGTCGACCACCCTGGGAGTATTTGAATAAATCAACAGTGCAAATGTTAACAAACAAAAACTCAATGTGGTCCCCTAAATGATATGCAGCTAAAGGGGTGACATCTCGGACATAATGTCCATGTACAGGTGAAAAGCTTTGAAGATAATTGAATTTAGTCTGAAGCTTGTATCCGAATTTAAATGTCCAGTGTGAAAATAATCAAGTCAAGCTGATGTTCTATTACGATTCATTTAGCTTGAGCGGTTGCTTAAGTCGCCACATTCAGACTAAAATCAGGCTTGAATCTAAATGTTGGGCAGTGAACCTAGGCGGAACATTAAGTTTGCTTGTAAATTTTGACGTAGCAACAAACTCATATATATCAGTAAAACACTGATCCGTCTTGTAGTACTCCTAATGAAACGAAAGGCCAGTTTTTCCGCCACCTAATACTCACGGGATGCCTCTCCTACTAGACTTGGCTACCTCTTTCCTTATTTTTTGTAGATGTCAATAAGCCATCATCACCGTTGTTACTCGGTCCCTGTCAAGGTTACTGCGCTCTAAGTTCTGAGAGCACAGTGGTTAGTGACCATGTCCTCTTCTGAGAGGCCTCTACAACAGTCTACATGACCAGATGATGTATAACATGGACCTCGGATGGTTTCAGTCCTGCGGCCACCAATCTCCCCGCTCCGACCGACAGAACGCCGCTGCTGAGATGAAACGCATCTCCGCTGTTTTATCGGCCGCGTCAGCGGATTTCGTGTTTGAGATCTGCGCAGACAACTGCGAAGCCCGCCGGCTGCCGCTGCCGCCTCTGAATATCCCATCTGTCAGTCGTCAAAAGTTGCAGCAAAAACGTCCGACAAGAGACGGGAGGGCGGAGCTGCCAGTTCGCATCCACTCGCGTCTCGTCTGCGCCGTTTCGCCTTATCGATACCGTGGTTTCCGGAATAACACAAGAGTGGAAGGGTTGGGGTACTGGGTGATATGTGTTTGAAACGATGTTGACAACCGAACACAAGCGACCAGTAAGGCGCCGTAGTTGGCGATGAACGAGCGAGCGCGAAGGAAATGTATGGCGAATTAAAATCCATCGGGCAAGTAGTTTCTGAGATACACAAAGGGTGCGCACGTACGCACGTGCAGAGGAACCCCACCCATGACTTGTGGGAAAATGGTGGCTGAGAGGTCCCTAACCGTACACCAAATTTGAACACAATCGGCTCAGCCGTTCCTGAGATATGGAATAGGGGTGTGCACGTGCGCACGTGCTGAGGCACCCCACCCCTGACTTGTGGGAAGGCGGCGGTTGAGGGGTCCCTAACCACACACCAAATTTAAACACAATCGGCTCAGCCGTTCCTGAGATATAAAATAGGGGTGTGCACGTGCGCACGTGCAGAGGCACCCCACCCCTGACTTGTGGGAAAGTGGTGGCTGAGGGGTCCCTCACCACACACCAAATTTGAACACAATCGGCTCAGCCATTGCAGAGTTTTTGGGAGAAAACACTTTTCAACACCCCTCACGCTGCACGCGCCACGCGCAGTGGTAGTCACACACATGAGTCAGCACCGGTCTCAAACAGGGTAAGTTGGATGGGGCTGCTCAACAAAGAAGTCCGCTTGTCAATCGAACGTGTGGTTGCAGATATATGAGCTTCTCAAAAGCGTCGCCACGGGTCGGGTCGGGTCGGGCCGGGCCGCTCATATTCAGATTTGTCCCATATACCACGGAAGAACGAGCGAGCGCTTCGCGCTCGCTCGTAATAATCTTATCAATATCGCAACTAATAACATTAATCTCAAATGATTGATGATGGCATCAATGTTCTCTGAGCTAAATACCCTGTTTGAAATTGTATCTCCAACAGAGCTTAAAATACCCCAAAACCAGGCCAGGCCTGTCGCACCAGGCCAGGCCTGTCGCTGCAACACTGAGCTGCATTGCTACCACTTACCATATTACATTGATATCTATTAACGTCCACTGGCAAAATTAAGCGTCTCCAAGCCGCCGTTGGACAAGAGCGGCTCAGCTGCCGCCTTGCGTTACTGAAGTCGTCTAGAGCTGCTCAGCCTGGCAACGAAGCCGAGTGAACAGACGGTCTGCACACTTATTCGCGGCACACACAGCCGGTGCGCCGCGCGTCACGGTCGCGCCACATTCGTCGCATTAGCAGCACGCTACCGCGCCACACTCGTCGCCTGAGCGCCACATTCGCTGTCCGCGTCATACGCGCCGCCACGCCGTCACGCCGGTCAAGGCCAGGCCACGGCGTCTTCGTGGCCCCGTGCGCCGCGCATTGAGTCGACTAGGCACATGTGGCGATAGTGGCGCTGTTGCGACAAACAAGCGACGACAAACGGCTGTGGCCGCCCCCGCCCCCGCCCCCGCCTCCGCCGCCGCCCCGCTGACAAAAACGAAGCCCGGAAACACAGCAGGGCTGTAGAAGCATCGATCCCGACGCAGCACTCGCAAACAGTTGGACTGGCGCGCTACCGAGATTCAGAACACAGCTTAGATCGTCACTCGAAGAGGGAGTTTCGTCACTCGAAGATCGTCACTCGAAGAGGGAGTTTCTAGAGCCCAAGCCACGGAGGAGTGTGTTTAGCAGCCAGTCAGCGGTTATCCTGGTATAAGGTTTATGGCCATATTGCTTAATCTGTTGTTATGTGAGCTTGGCACACCAAGATTGAAGAAAATAGAATAAAGGCTCGAAGCTCTAAGCTCGGAGAATCTCGAAGACAAATATTTCGAGGAAACATGTAGTTGTGATAAGACTACTTGTAGTTGTGATAAGACGAGGAAACTTGTAGTTGTGATAAGACGAAAGCATGTGAACTAACGCGCGTCGCATGTGTTATGATCAGCCACTTGTAAATTGTATTATAGCGCTCGTAGAATAGTAATGTGGAACCTACTCACTATGAATCATATAATTTCTTAGACTCACAATGACTTACATAGACTGCATGGAGTCTTAGCTTGTACATCAGCATGGATATGACGTTAATCCTGGACGCAATGGAGCTTACAGAGCTTCCTGGGACTCGTGGGATGTTCCCAGAAGCATTGGATTATTTAGGACGCGATTCTATTAAATGCAAAGTGCTCCTCATCCCACATGAAATGCCGTCTGCGAAATACTGCGGCAATTGTGGCGAACACCTTCTCAGAACGGCAATTCGGATTTACCATCTACGAGTGTCATGCCTCACGAGCGCTGACAAATGACTAACGACTCCAAGGGGAGCCAGGGGTTCAGGGCCCTCAACCGGCCCAGCCTGGTACTCTTGGGGATGCCGACGGATTCCCGCCTGGGGACTTACTAAATGGCTGGCGGATTCGTAGCCTTGGGGCTAAATAAATGGCCGACAAACTCGGCCTGGGAACTTACCAAGTGGCCACCGGACTCAGCCAACTCTCGACGGACTCTCATGGACTCTCAGCATGGGACTGACTGAATGCCCGGAGGACTCTCAGTCTGGAGACTGATGGACTCACAGGCTGGGAGCGGCAGGGTGGCAGGCGAACTCTCAGCCTAGGACCGACTAACTCTCACCTGCACTCCGATGCAGA
This sequence comes from Chirona hameri, assembly GCA_036785665.1. NCBI lineage: Eukaryota > Metazoa > Arthropoda > Thecostraca > Balanomorpha > Balanidae > Chirona > Chirona hameri. The sequence continues at coordinate 41,390 of JAXIVJ010009689.1, read as the reverse complement.
GGTAGACGAACAACAAACTCGTCATCGGCACGATGAAGAACACGAATGAGCTGAAGATGAGTGGCCACTCGTTTGGCATGACGCATATCGTCTCCAGGAAGACCCCAGAGTCTGAAACAGGACATCAGTCAGGTCAGGTCAGGTCAGGTCAGGTCAGGCCAGGTCAGGTCAGGTCAGGCCAGGTCAGGTCAGGCCAGGTCAGATCAACCAGCCAGGCCAGGTCAGCCAGGTCAGCTGTCCACTGCACGAACCACAGCAAAGAGTCACAGGGAACGGGGTCGAGTTCTCTTGGAAGTGACTGTTTGGCGGTCATCGATCGTTTCTCTAATTGCCAGGTGTCGGCCTGATGGCTTAGTTTGCTTAGTTTGGGGAGCTGTTTTGATCCGAACACAGCGCGATGTTCGGATCAAAACGACACGAACTTGCCTGCTCGCAGCCACACAAAATAATCCCTACTGCCCGATCGCCTATCATTGAAGAGTCTCTAGAGTGAACTTTGCATCACGCATGCACGCACGCACCGATAATCGCTGTTCCGATATACAATGTATTACATAGTTCTCTCTTTACGTTTCGAGGGCTTGATTACTATGCATTGAGCACCACGGCATACACATTCTACTTCATATAGCGTGTGTTCTGCCGTGACCAGTACTTATCTCTCACTTGCAAGGTGCTCCCTGAAAAGGCCTCTTCTGCCCCGGATGGCGTGCTAGCGTCTGACGTGGCGGACCGCCATAAGGCAAGGGACTGTCTCCCCCACCGTCTCACCCGCCTCGCTATCTCACGATATACTATCCCGGTGTGGTCCCTCACACGACTCCCTTTGGCACTACTGGGTAGCACGTAACGCAGAACCAAACCCACCGCCACCCAACCACAGCCATCACACTGCTGTGATCATCACAACATCCCCAAAACGCCGGAGAGCTGCACGACCTTGCGACCAAGTCCTCGTCAAACCAAGCCTCATCAGCGACACGTAATCGGGGCAGCAACGATGTCGTCGACCAACACGAGTGGCCTTGGAGACCAGAGACAGACTAGACCGCGAACGGGGCTCATCGACTGAACTTAATCTGCCTAGACACACTATGAATACTCCGAGGCGGTGTTTTTTAATTAAATTTACATACACATCGTTTGGGAAGGGGTGCAATGTGGCGGAAAATGACGGCTAATGTTTCGTGTTTATGGAAATTTGGTGTCGCAACCGAGAGCGACAAGCCTCGTGCCTGCCAAAACTTTGTGAGACAAGAGGATGATTGCATGCATATACTACATTCTAGAGGGCTAACACATTCGTTCTCAAAGACCCCAATGTACTTTAGAAATCTCAGCTGCCAGGGCTGGCGACGAGAATAATTCTGACTCGCGACAGAGTAGCGCCGGAAATAATTCTGGCTTTGTTTAACAAACTTCTTGAAGTGACGTCTCCCTTGTCTTGCAGAGAACGATTAGTTTGCATCACCAGACGAACGTCTGTTAATTGCATCGTGCACTTTGTTATGCGTGTTCATGACAGTTCCCATTTTTCATGATAGCCTAGAAGTCTCGACTACAATTATTCTGTCATGGAAGGAACAATACATTCAAAAGTTGGCAACCTATTATAGAGTTATGTGGCACCTAGAAGTAAATACTGGCTAGAACTTATAACCGAGCGGACGCGAAGTCTTCAGTCAACTAGGAATACAAATTACGTATGAGCGGCACGACAGTAACCATGGTTTCAGATAATTATTTCTTCGTAACAACTCGGTAGATGTGACTAAAAATTTGCACACACAAATGTTCATGTAAAATATCGTATACAATTTGTGCAATTCTGTATTGTCAGGTTTAGAAGCAGCGCGCGCTAACGCACAACTCCGTCTTCCCTAATCCCTATGAATGATGATGATGATTGATGATGATTGGTGATTATCATGCAACTGGAAGACCATGTTCTACAGCGACTCGTGTTCATCTGCAACTGCCTATGATCAAATATCGGCATGGTCTCTTGGATGTGATCATGGGGAGTTCAATGAGCTCAAAGTAGGTGATCCTCATTGGGTCATTGGATGCTTACTTTGTTATGGGCGAGGTTTTTTTTAACTTTTGAAGAAAAAAAATAATTCAATTGCTGAGTTGCATGATACATCAATTCATGGGCTCTTCCAATGATGAAAGTTCGTTATAGACTCGAAGTTCGTCCATGACGAACTTTAATCATTAGAAGAGCCCATGAATATATATGATTGCGCAACTTGCAGCCACGACCCACTGGCCTCGCGCTCGGCCGACCCCTGCTGAAACGCCCGGTCACGTGACCGCCTGCGGCCGGCGAGGGACGGCTACCGGGGTCGCCGTCCCTGATATGTCCTGTTTAACTCAACGCATTAAATGCCCTTTCACATTATAAAATAACGATGAAGAACAGCCCGCTCGGTTCCCGAGCCAATAAGTTGTTTAATGGTAGTTATTCCAGCGGAAGAAAGTGCAGCATCCAGTGATAATTGGTTACACAACTTCAACTTCATGTTCAACGAGTTGTATGTGCCACTCATAAGCGTGAATTGGAATGTTGCTGACGGCTAAGGTGTAATCGAGTTTTGCCACTCCCCTTCGCCAAGCAGTTCGGCGTAATAGACGCTGACATGTACTGCAAATGGACTACGGCTTTGTCGCTACGCTTTGGAATTCAGCACATTTAAATCACGCACGTACAAAAGCAGGACATTGGATTGGTGATGCGATCTGATTACTAACAGTGAAGAATTAGGTTCAGACTATGGTTGCAAATTTAAACATGTTTGAATATATTACATTTATTTAAATAGGTGTATAAAGAAATGTGCGAGCATTAAAATGTACCAGTGTAACGGACGGCAAACCTACCCTGTGGGAATCCAGTGTAACGGGCGGCAAACCTACCCTGTGGGAATCCAGAGTAACGGATGACACACTTACCCTGTGAAAACTCAACACACTCACCCTGTGGGAACTCTTACACTCACCCTGTGGAAACTCTTACACTCACCCTGTGGGAACTCTTACACTTAACACTCACCCTGTGGAAACTCTCATACTTACCGTGTGGAAACTCTCACACTCACACTGTGGAAACTCTCACACTCACACTGTGGAAACTCTCACACTCACCCGGTGGAAACTCGATGTAGTGGACATTGGTGTAGAAGGCGAACGGTGTGGCGGCGCAGAGCGCAATGAGCCAGATGGCGGCTATGATGCGCACAGCTCGCCGCAGTCCGGCCATGGTGTAGGAGAGCAGCGGATGGCAGATGGCAAGGTACCGCTCCAGACTGAACGCCACGATAATCAGCACCGACACGTATGACGTCCTGCAACAGACAGGCAGACACATGTCGTACAACTGGTTCTATGCATTGTAACTCGATTACAGACTTCACATAACATTTAAAGAAAATTCAGATAATTTCCATTTGTTCTTGATCACTTGATTCAACAGTAAATTGATGTATTATCATACTAGGTAACATTTGAATGCTACACACATGCTAAGAAGATAACAAATCGGTCAGCTCATACATTTCAACAATATATAGTGTATTTCTTCGCAGATATTGGCTAATTTAGCGATTCATGAGTAATTTAGTCTTGAATGGTTTTTAACACTGCTTTGAGAGACATAATGCTAATAATACGTGTTAACCTTACTCTCATTGTGCCGAAAAAGATGATTTAGCAAATAAAAACAAGATATATCGAAGCTATCGGCAATAATAGCTGGTGAAGGCGCAAGCCGAAATCTTCGATATATTTTGCTTTTTCTTTTCTAAATCATCTTTTTCGGCACAATGAGAGTAAGGTTAACGCTTATTATTATAGAAATTTAATCTGGTTAATTATCTTAGTCTGGTTAATTTACTATGCTTGATATTGATTTCATTAGCCGTTTTCACGAAGGATTATCGCGCTGAAAAGTTTCTGGAAAGTTTCTGAGAAGTTTTTGTATAGAAGTCTTGGTATATTATACATTCCAAGAAATACATTACTGATTTAGGCGATATTATCACTATTCAATAGTTATGGAAACATGTATTGAGCTCATAACAAGTTTATGATACAAAATTGGCCGTTTTTAAAGAACATATGCGTCTAGAGTCCATTCGTTCAGTTTAGCATAACGTCATACTAGCTACTCAATCTGGCAGCGTCATGGATCACAGGTCTGTCTGCGCATGCGCAGTGATGTGCCAGCATAGATTCGCCGCCGCTTCCGTCCCGCGTGCCGCACGCACATTGACAAAGCCAAGCCGCACAGGCCGGCCGCCGGATTGGGCCGGATTGGGCGAGTCCATTGCATCCAATTGCGTCATACGCCACAGAATGTTCTGCATCGTTCTGAAGTTTTGACAAGTTTCAGTCGGTGGAGATCTGGCATCACAACTGACCTATCAATACTTATCTTGCTAATTACCACCAAACCGTATTTTGGTCAACATATTACACAATTGTGAGGGACATTTCAAGCCAAAAATAGTATGTAAAAGTTGTGTAGCTAAGGAATGGATCGTCGAACTAAGACTTCTACACCAAAACTCGTTAAAACTTTTCAGAAACTTTTCAGAATCTTTCAGCGCAATAATCCTTCTTGAAAACGGCTATGATGTCATTTTCTAATGAATATATCACCCGCAATGCAACGGTATATCCTCCTGTTCTTGCAGTTAAAGGGAATAGTGCACCTTTAACATTAGTTTTTAGCTGAGATAGCCAGATTGTCGGCAGTACAGAGAAATCTCCAAATCTGAAATTGTTCCTTCCAAAGCGACCTAGTTGTTGACTTTCAACGCAAAAACCGTTGCAGCTATTGAGAGCTATTTTAAAGGGACAAATCTCGTGACGTTTCGCACACGTCATTAGTGTGATTTCTACAGCACTTCGTTTTCGCTATTTGAACCGACCGCCACCGAAAAGTATTATGTGTTCGGTAGCATAATTGCAAGGGAGGCTCGTTCCTCGTCTGGCGTAGCCATTGGTTAAAAATCCGTTTCACGAAGCTGATTCGTCTAGATTGCGCTATCGCGCTGTTGTGGTCCAAGGCAAACACGACAAATCTGAAACATCATGTGACTAGGTTTTAAGTAAATCATTTGGTCAATTTTGAACTGATTTCCAATTGCAAATTACAAAAGGATGCTTCGTGAAAAGACGCCTTTTTGCGGGCGTCTGGTCGCGGTACTTGCAATATATCGATTGAATTTTGACAATGTTTGTTTTTGGGTGGCGTTGCCTTGTCGCTTTGTTAGAAATATTATTGACCTGTGGCCAGTTTTACCAAGAAAAAACTGACGTCGGCGATTATTTTTCGGCCGAAAAACTGACGGCGAGTTTCACCAACGCACGAAAAAAATAATCGCCGACTTAAAAATAAACTGACAGATTTACTGACGGCGAGTTTCACCAACAGCCAATGCGGCAAAAACGGTGACCACAATTGCGCCATTATTTGTAGCAAAACAACTGAAAAAAATAGACAGGACCCAGGCGTCAGTTTTTATTTACTATTGCCGTCGGGCGGGTTGTCAAGGTCGTTGTGATTGTCGCGCTGCAGCACTTTCTCGGTTATTGTGTTTGTTGGTGAGCAGTGTTGGTGATTTTGTACTGAGTCAAGTAAATCATTGGTTTCATTGTCATTGGAAATTAATTAAACATCATTGGAAATTGGTTTCAACTCATCACTCACATCAAGTCATCAACATTGGACGAAGATGGGCAAGAGTTATAACTTTGGATTTCTTCCACAAAACAAATCAGTAAGTAGCTACAATTATCCTTTTCACTTGTCCTCATCATTGACAGGCCTGGCCTTAGTGTTTGAGGTCACCATGAATCTAATGCTGACTTTTACTAAGAGTTAACTTATTGAATTTGCCTAAATCTGGAAATATTTTGTTTGGTAGAATTTAGCTTGTTGACAAGAGGCCTCATCAACACATTTAAACTTGGATATTTTGTTTGGAGATAAACTCTGCAGGGCTCAGATCAACCACTAACAGAAACATCCCTTGTTTTGTCTTGTGCCTAACCAAGTTTTTAGTGGAATTAAAACTTATCACAATACTTTCTTGCTAAAAATATGAATACCAGTACAATTATCATTGACCCATTCCTCCCTTTCACAGAGTGGCTGTTCTCATCAGCATTATCAACTCCCTTCAGAATTTGTAGCTGGAGCCTGAAACAACTGAAGCCAAAGCTGCATACAATTGAATTAATGCTTGTCCATTTGTTGGGTCTTCAGCTCAGCTTGAAGATTGAAACATATTCAAGAATGTGACTGATGTGATCCTAACATTGGAACTGCAAGACGGCCAGTGTGCTTAAACCAGAGTAATTGCATACATAGTGCTTAGGTACCTTATTCAGTGAACATGATCAATAAATGATGCACCGTCCCTGCTATTCTGCCCTATTGTTATGGCAGCAGAAGTGGTGTGAAAGTTTCAGAATATATTGTGCTAATATCCAATCTACATGCCTACAGCCTACTGCCTAGTCTGTATTGGTATGATATATTTCAGAACAAGGATGTCTGTAATTATTCAACATAATTTGTAAATAGTCGTTTCCAGAAACAAATATAGATTATGCAATATGCATACCAACAAAAACAGCAATGCTTGGTAATGTTTGAAAAGTATCAAGTCAGATGGCCAACAATCTGTGACATTGTATTACTGAATACTGTTGCTAAATACGCTCTAACTATTTGCTGACATTTAAAGGGAATGTTTCACCTTTGTATTGGTTTTGGACTGAGATAGCCATTATCTTTGGCCGTTATTGAAATGCTGAAAATACTAAGGCCATTTTCCCTGAAACAGCGGTTTTTAAGCAATTCAATTTATAGTTGCAAAATGGGGTCTAGGCCAGTGCCGCCGCTGATTCGCTGACAGCGACTTTTTCTGTCAATCCCACTTTGTCAGCCAATCAGCGCAGTCTATGGCTCAATAATGACATCATCCCAAATTTATGCTTAATTTGTATAAAGTTAAGTGACTTAACAAGACAAAAAAATATCATCGTTTTCAGCAGCAGTTATTCATATTTTTGACTACAACCAGCATATATTTGACAACTTTCAGGAAGATGAAACATTCCCTTTAACCTTGTTCATGGCTGTGCATGTGGCATTTGATGATCATGAAATAAAATAGTGCTATTCATCCTCAAGAGAAATACAATATAGATAATGTGATTGTGTTTGTTTCCTGAGAGAAAATCTGGTTCTGTGAAGCATAGTAATTATAAACAACATCAGCATCAATCATCATCAATGTATTGTCTGTACGTTGACCTCGTTTATCACCATCTACCAATCAACTTGCTGAGAGGTCATGAGCTTCAGATCATCCGTAACTGACGTAGTATAGCAGAAAGACATGCCTAAGGAATAAATTGTATTGACTGCATTGAACTATAACCCTTAGGGACTATAAAGTATAAACCCTAAAACTACAGATAAATTTGCATCACAATCAGCATGACCTTGCATCAAATCCTCCACACCCAGTCTTTACACAGGCATCCATAGGAAATGGGACCTCACTGAACAAGGCAAGCAAACCCTGTCCATCTTGTAGAAACAGGCCTGCGCACCACCATCACAGCTTCAAATAGAAGATGTTCCCGCTCTTCAGGCTTGTGCGGAAGCCAGAAATGGTACTGCGCCAACGCCATGCCGCGTCATCGTCCATCATGGTGGAGTGTGGAGACTGGAGGATGCAGCATATCCTTAAAGACAAATGATAACCTGTTAGCATTTGTCCAAATCAAATGTTGCAATCATTGAGCAGATTGTCAGCCAGTGTGTGAACTGAAGTTGGTACCTACACATGGCTAAGCTTAGAATATTATTCAACCCTAAAACTGTCTGCAATTGGGGTGAAATGATGAAGTACTGGTATTAGTTCAGTAATTCAACTCACCAGTGTATGGTGCATTCTTGAGGTCCCCCAGAAGAAGAGAAGTCAACTGACAGTAATATTAATATTAATAAAAAATGGGTTATCATTGAATGTCTACAAGATGGTGTCTGTAGGGCCACAGCGCAGCGAGCGAATGTGAGCAGAGCGTTCTAAACGTGGGTCCCTGCGACCATAATTGCTGTAAAGGGTATGTCAGGTTTGATTATTTATCGTTTTTGATGATGTCATAGCTTTGGTATTACTGGTACACTTTTCTGTATGTCATAATAATGCTATCTTCTATTAGGGACCTCAATAACACCATTAACTGGGGAGGTGAATTACTGAACTATTACCAGAGAAATGCAGGTAGGTACTAGGTACTTACATATTTGTTTTGCGGAGGAAATCCAAAGTTCTCTTCTCTTGCACATTCTCCTACACCAATGTTATGTGAGTGATGAGTTGCAACTAATTTCCAATGACAATGAAACCAATTATTTACATGCTTGACCTACTCGGTACAAAATCAACAACACTTATAAGCCTCTACAAACACAATCACCAACACTCCACTGGGTTTACATTTCTTTTACATTTATGTTATAAGCCTTTAAATATTAATTTACTCAGATTTAACATCTTAAATAAACCCAATTCAAATTCAATGGAGATGTGTAAACAATCTATCAAAACAATACCGTGTTTCGCTAGCGCCGGCGTTGCCGACAGAGGTATTTTGACCAATCAGACACAGCCATTTCTGCTGCTGAAACTCGTTTTGTCAGCAGATTAGCGTTATATCGTAATCGTATCGTTATTGGTGTGTGACGTCATCAATATCAGCTGTTTGCGTCTATAAAAAAATAACAGCCGGCACCGTCAGTTTTTTTTTCGTTGGTGAAACTCGGCTCATGTCCGCAGTTTTTTTTAGCGGCGATTATTTTTTTTCTGCGTGCGGTGATTATTTTTTGGTAAAACTGGCCTCAGAACTTTGTAAATTTTCATTGGATTTCCAATGGAAAATTATCAAAAGATGCTTGTTGAAAAGACGCATTTTCTGATGGGTGACTGGTATTTGCAATATATCGATTGAGTGTTGGCAATGTTTGTTTTTAGGTGATGTTTACTTGCGTTGACACAAAGTTAGAAATATTATTTGCGATAATTTTTCAATTTGTATTGAATTTTCAATTAAAAATAATGACACGCTTCTTGAATGAAACGGCGCACCTTTTGATGGGAGGTTCGTACCGGTAGCTGCAATATTCACTGCAATTCACCGCATTCACTGCACATCCACCACACACCGATTAACACACATATAAACACATTTATGGGTAGGTATATCACATGTATTTAAGCACATGCACATTGAAGGACATGTGTTCACGCAACGCCACTCCAACTCCACTCATACAAGGCCATAGTGCAAACATTCACACATTTTCAATCGCGACTAATATTACTCGCGAGTCGCGACCCAGCGAACGTGGTTGTTAGTGTTGTTCATATTCTGATACAAGGGTAGACTTTTGCTGGTATGACGTCACAACTCGTTTTAGTGACGCAAGATTATTGTGACGTCACATGTACAAATATGAATATTGTTCAAATTACAACAAATTGCTTCTTCTTATCGCCGATCTCTCGCAAAAACTATATCGCCGATCTCTCGCAAAAACGAATGCTAGAACCGTAATTAGGACACTCTTTTCTATCATTCCACATACTTTTCCCCAGGTGCACTATTCCCATTAAAGCACGGAGAGCAAAAATAGAATATGCAATCTTTGCAATGTAATACTAGAGTTCAAAGGGCTGGTAATTCGAATCCATTGCTCAGTCTCGCACTACATAATTGGTAAGCCACGCACGCTTTTCAAACCTCTCCGCTCTCGGCTTTTGCTTGTAAAATAAAAGTAAAATGATGCAATCTCTTACTTCTTGAGCTTAAAAAGACTGCTGCTATGCATTCATTTTTTTCAGCCTCGCACTATACAGCATCGCAAAACCAATGCATGTTTTTCACACTTTTCCGTGCTTGGGGTTTCGCTATATAAATAATAAAATATACAGTCTCTTACTTCTTGAGCTTAAAAAGGCTGGTACTATGCATTCATTTATCAGTCTCGCTCCATAACATCGGCAGGCCATGCTTGTTTTTACACCTCTCCGTCTTCGGCTTCCATTTAAATTCCGCCAGTGCCTGTGGCAGATCTCTCAGGTCCGTACGTATACCCGAGGCCACAGATCGCCCGTCACACTCTGACACACACACTATATCGCCGATCTTGTCGCCGACATACCATATTCTGCGGCATTCAGAAGCCCTCTATCCCCGATCAGTCGCTACGAATGTGGGCGTTCAGGCTCAGCGGCGTGAAAATCGGTGGCTGAGCGACCAACTTTGGTCACCGGTGGTGTCTCCAAAAAAGGCCATATCGATAGCCATTCCAGCGCGGGCGCCCGCGACATCGTCAGATATAGCGCACTGTGTCCAATATAGCGCGCTGTTCTCCGACGGGAGAGAGACAGGAGGACTCGACGCAGCACTGAGACGGGAGACAGAGCGGGCCCGGAGCCGCACTGAGGAGGAGGAGGAGGAGGAGGAGGAGGAGGAGGAGGAGGAGGAGGAGGAGGAGGAGGAGGAGGAGGAGGAGGAGGAGGAGGAACCACTACCTACATACCGCGCTTGTGAGGAGCGAGACATAGCAGGCGCGGCCCGGCGGGAGCAGGGCGCGGCGGACAAAGGTCGTGCCGCCGCCGCTGTTATGTGGACTCCCGGGACGCAGCCTAAAGAGCAGCCTGTCGGCGGCGGCGGCGGCGGCGGCGGGCGGCAGCTAAACCGGGACCTGTTGGCGGCTGTCGTTAGTCTGAGTCGGCCATCGCCGGCCGCCTGCTAACGGCTGACCGCCGCAGCCGCCACCACTTTCTGGTATCACAGGCTGGTCAAAAGCGGCGGGGAGTGGAATAGCGCTAGTCCACGGGATAAAAGTAAAATAGGGACTCTTTTAGAGCAATCATGACAGCTGATCTTGGGAAATATAGTTGTGCTACATATGCTATCAGGAATCAAAATAAAAGACCTGACGCGGCACCGTTCGAGACATTTAAGGACTGCTGCACATTGCATGCAATAACATCTAATTATGTATAATTTAACGGAGAAGAGCTCAACCGTTGCTTTGTTTAAGTTACAAGGCAAACGAAAAACATGTATGTCATCGTCATTGGTGTATATGCATGTATTTAATCACATGCTTAGCAATTTACCCGCAGATCTTCAGAGTTCAAACAAATAAATGGAATCAAACAACACCCGTGGTATGAATGCTAGTTTCGGAGTTTGGCAAAGTTTAGGTTTGTTCCATTGGTAGATAGCCTGCATGCTCTGCATGTGAAGCTTTGGTAATGAACTTCGCATAAGCACGGCAAGTCAGTGGGACATCCAATTCTCAAGGCTTCGAAACTTCTACTGGCACAAATTGAGCCTCAGTGCTAGAATGAAGTTCACGGTTCGTAGCTTGGTAACTTAAGAAACATGTTTTGTATTAATAAGCAATGTTAACAACTGAAAACAAAACAAGTTTCACGTTGTGAGTTTTTGGGCTTAAAATAATAATAAAAATATAATATACTTCAGTCATTTTGTCGAAAGATGCACTAAAAATAGTTGCAGTAAAAGTTGCAGTACAAATAAATTAACAAAGTTTGCAAAAATCCATTGTTAAAAAATGTTTTTGATGCGCAAACGGTCGTGACGTCACACATGATGTTTGGTCCAATAGACAAGTTTCACGTTGTGGGTTTTTTGGCCTAAAATTTTTAAAAAAAATCTTATATATCTCATCAGTCATTTTGTCGAAAGATGCATCGTTGCAGTAAAAACAAATTAACAAAGGTAGCAAAAATCCATTGTTAAATAATGCTCTTGATGCGCAAACGGTCGTGACGTCACACATGATGTTTGGCCCAATTTGGTCATGGTTGATCATCTGCCGTAACCATGACCGTAACCAAGTTCTCGGGGCGTATTTTTGCAACTACTCAATGGATGTGTTTGTAAATTTGGACACAGAAACGTTGGTATGTTACAAATGTCATATTTAAGTTCTGAAATTCTCAAATTTCGGGTGCATGAGCAGCCTGTACCAAAGTACAACCCTGTTTTCCCCTTTGAAACAAGCAGACAATGCTTGTATACTTGTATGGCCTTGAGGCAATGCACCTCAGTTTCCACCACTGTGCGAACACCAATGTAATGATTGAGCGTGTACCTTTAGTCAAGTTAAACTTCCATGTATAACGAATATATTTTTAAAGATATAAAATTACTTCTCAGCTTCGTATGCAGAAGCCTACGATAAAGTACTTGGCTTGCCAAGCAATCAACAAGTAGTTAGCATTATGCGAGGTAGTTGGCATTGTGCGAGGCACTTGGGAGCTTTCATAGGGCAGTAGGAGGGCAGACGCGTAACCACCACTGGGGCCACTGGGATCAGTCCCCAGTAACATTTTCGGATTTTAACATTACGCCTATGGGCGTTGCATGGAAAGAATCGACTTCAAAGTGCCTCCGTCCCCACCTACTTTCGGAAGGTGGTTACGCCTATGTAGGAGGGCCACTTCTGCATGGCCACGACAATAAGGCCACTTATGCGAGCCGCAACACACGGCACACCACAGCTTTCGTTTCTTGTTTGACATCGGAAGGACGATAAATACTGCATTTGGCGCAGTTATTGTTGCGTTTTTACATTTATAAGCGAAACAATATTAATATCTCCCTTGTTCCCGTCCATTTTTACCGCTCATACATATCAACTAATCACAAGCTGAATCTCCGAAAAAAATACCCGCTCGCCTATTAACCCGCAAGTTACTGGGGTATATTTCATAACTGGGGGGGGCTATTTTTTGCCCCCTCGGATCTCCGGAACTACTGGACCGAATGTAAAAATTCAAACGGAATTCGATAGCCCTTGGAAATGTATCGGGGGAAACATAATATTGTTGACTTCAGGGTCACCGATGACGTCACAGGTCAGGTCAAGTACAAAATGTTTGACCGTGTCAAAAGGTCTCGATGGATGGAATTGTCGCGCAAAATTGCGATATTAAACGCATAAGCTGTCGATAAATAGGTATGTTTCGTGTGTCTGACACTTCTAAGTACCTTTCTAAGCTGTTTATGACCTTGGGTCAGGTCAAGGTCATCCGAGGTCACGAGGTCAAACTGCAAATTACGGTCATTAGGCGTTGTAACACATGTTTATGGGTTTGTTTATCGTCTAGAACGCGTAAAATGACCTTAGAACATTGTTTGTTCCATATAAATAGAAGTAAAAAGCAAAAATGGAAATGCGTTTTTTATGCATAGTAATGCTGTGAGAGGTGGTCGATTTTTGTCATTTAAAGGTCATAACTCAGTCATTTTTGAAGATATCGACTTCAAATTTGGTACACATATTCACCGCACACGTCTCGATCACATATATTCCGGTTTTTTGATAATTTTGATTTTTTTCTGGAAAATTTTGTAAAAACAAAACAAAAATATTTGGATTTCTCAAAATTTTGAATTTAAAAAAACTCAAAAATCCGAGATAGCAGTTTGATAGCCCGGTCCATTGTCCGTAATTTGGTTTAAAATAATTGAGTTTATCTCAAACATTGTACCTTTGACAGCGTTTTCCGCAAACCATTATTTTGCAACCAAAACCGAAGAACATGACGTCACTCTGACGTCATTCCCGGTTGACCTATCATAACCTCATATTTTTCCTTCTGCCACCATGTGTAGAATTGATGTGAGAGAAGGTACTGCAAGTTTCATGACGATAGCTGCGTTCGTTTAAGAGTTATTGCAAAATAACGGGATGGGGGGCAAAAAATAGCCCCCCAGTAACTCGCGGGTTAATGGCGTTCGTCGGACGACGGAATCATCATGTGTGACGTCACACGATTATGACCAATCAGAGGCCAACACGTATGAATAGCGTTATTAGTTTGTTATGGAATTTATACAACTTTTTGAGAAAAACTAACATCACCATCGTCTTTTTTTTTATGAAAAATAATATGTAAAAGTTTCCAAAAAATATATGGTTACGCGACATGAAACTTGTGCATTGACATATATAGCATACGTTGTTTATGGTTGGCGACAGTTGATTCACATTTACAGCTGATGTCATTCGGAGAATACAAAATCATCAGGGTTTACCACCTGGCATGATAAGAAAATAAAAAATAGAGCATCCTCTGTAAGCATTCTATATGCAATTTAACAAAAAAAAACTATGCATAAATGTATCTATCAAGGCAGGTGAATGCGCCGCCCAGTTCCATTACCTCGCATAGCATGCAAACAACAAAGGAAGCTAGCTTGGCGGGTTGTGCGTGCGTCTTCTGCGACGGTAGCAACCAGTGTTTACGTGCTGATTCAAACTGACACTGCATCTAAAGCAAAACTAAATCAGGAAAATAACATTCCAGTTCCGTCTCGAAATTCATTCAACACATTTCTCGAATTCACATATCTCGTACGTTTCCGTCTGCCTCCCTATATTTTGTCATGCCAAACAGGATGTCACCAGGCAGATGCCAGTGGAAATCATCAGGGCTGGAGGCACAGGAAGTGGCAATGATGCTGATTTGATTGTGTGAGGCGAGGTATCCTCGGCCTTAGCGGCCTCTCAGTTGGTTGAGAAAACAGTACCTTGAAGACGGAATTGGTGGACTGGGACATGTTGACCCCTAGGCCAGGCTGATGAAAAACACGGAAGTGCCCAAAAGCTCCGGATTTTAATCAATTTGTAACTGGTGAATAAGAAGTTTCAACAAGGAGAAGACGGTAGCAATCTTTCGGTATCAATCGGTAGCCCCTTACGACGACGCCGACCCAGGGCCAATTTTGCGGCTCACTTCGTTTTAACTAGGTCGTGACAGACTGATAAAGTGACATCTCTGGCATCTGGAGTTGTAAAGGAGAGAAGACAAAACTTAACATCAACGGTGAAATATCAAATATAGAGACATATGGCGATAAAATATAGAGACATATGGCGATAAAATATAGAGACATTTTGGTATCAATATATCATCAATAATATGCAAGGCCGTATCAATAATTAGCAAGGACCGAACACTGTTGTGACGGGGCCCTCGACCTGCCCGGGCCCCGTATCACGCCTCCGCCAGCACCGGGGCCCTGCCTTGATCGGGCCCCTACCAGGAACGGGCCCCTACCAGTCACGGGCTCGTATCAAGAATTTGCAAGGAGCGGGTCCTGTTGTGACCGGGCCCTCGTCCTGACCGGACCCCGTATCACGCCTTTGCCAGCACCGGCCCCTGCCTCGATCGGACCTGACCAAGACCGGGCCCCTACCAGAAAGGGGTCCATATCAAGAATATGTAAAGACCGGGCCCTGTTGTGACCGGGCCCTGGTCCTGATGACGATTATTATTATTTGGGTTTAAGGGACCGCAGCTACCAGGCTATATGGCGTCCATGCCATGATCCTGACCGGGCCCCATATCACGCCTTTGCCAGCACCGGGCCCCTGCCTCGATCGGGCCTGACCAAGACCGGGCCCCTACCAAAAACGGGCCGGTATCAAGAATATGCAAGGACTGGGCCCTGTTGTGACCGGGCCCTCGTCCTGACCAGACACCATATCACGCCTTTGCCAGCACCGGACCCCTGCCTCGATCGGGCCTGACCAAGACCGGACCCCTATAAAAAACGGGCCGGTATCAAGAATATGCAAGGACTGGGCCCTGTTGTGACCGGGCCCTCGTCCTGACCGGGCTTCATATCACGCCTTTGCCAGCACCGAGCCCCTGCCTCGATCGGGCCTGACCAAGATCGGCCCCCTGCCAGGTATGGGCCAGAATACCGGCCCCTCAGAAATTTCGGGGTGGTCAGCTGACCCCTTTGACCCTCCCCCCTGCGTGCGCCACACGCAACATATATCTGGCGGACGACAAAAGTTTTCGGGAAAGCACTCATCATAGCATCAAGACATCTTGCTGTCTTATGGTCACCAGGTACTCTTCCACCGACGCCCTCGTTCCAGTGGATCTGTAGGTTTTTAGCTGTAGCTGGGTGTGTCGCACCCATCTCCTACATCCGCCAAGGCAGACTCTGCTGATGTTCTGTCCATCAAATGGTTCCTTCGGACGGCTGGAGACTGCGTAATGGGCAGAGACAAATGGGCAGACAAATACGCCACCGATACGCCTGTCCCCGTCTCTGCCAAACCTCTCGGTCGCTAGTTTTGACCTCGGTGACAATTGGTCGCGACACACACGCCCGATACCGTCACAGCACCGCCTAGTGACATGGTGACTGGGATTTCGGGAGCGTGCCACAGCCAGAGTGACAGTCTGACGATTTCGGACCTCGCGACAGCTGGAGATTCCGTCGGCAGACAGTTCAGTTCGGACAGGCAGTGGCGGATCCAGGATTTTTTTTAAGGCAGGGGCTTCAGGCCCGAGGGTGGCATATTTCCTCGGTGACAGGGGCGGCATGGTTCAGAGGGGCGCCAATCCAATATGTCAATAATTAAACGGGTCAAATATGCCTCTTCCTTAACCTTATTTCCTGCGGGCGGCCAGAAATACGTTAACCTGCGGGGGGGGGCAGATTCTGCCCCCCCCCCCCAGAGATCTCGAGAACCGCCAGGTCGATTTCGATAGGAAAAATGCCACTCGATTCGTCATGACAAGATCTCTCTTTTTGGACCCCGAAATGTTTGTCTTCTTCAAAAATGGGGGCCAGAGGGCAAAAATCCGAAAATGTGGGTCTTTTTTGAAAGGTCATTGCGGCCATATGGCTCCACCGAGTTGCATGCTCCAAACGTTTTTGGGCTTTAAATATACTTGTATTTAATATATCAAAAGACAGAAAACAAAATAAAAAATCATAGGCGTATTCAGGGAATGTAAAATGGGGGATTTTCTGGAAAAAATATGTGCTGTTCGTGATTGTTTGGGACGACATGAACGTTACATGTGGGCATTATATGCTGTAATTTGTTAAATTTGATATATTGCGAATAGGCGGATCCAGGAAAAACATGGGGGCACCATGCGCGTAGCGCTTTTATCATCTTACTAATTTGAAGTTGGACCTAATTTGAGGGTGGGTATCGCCTCCCATTTTGTATCCTGAATGCGCAGAATCTACCCCCTCCCGGATTTTCTCAATATCTTGAAAACTATGATAGATATTGACGTGAAACGTTCCGTAGCTTATGTTGCATCCATTTTACGTCTTCTCTCAACATGTCAGTTGGGCAAACTACAGAGAGGTGATCAAAAATAGATCAATAAATTTTTAGATTTTGCTATGCCCATATTTGGGCATACATTCAATATCAAACTGTGAGGCCTATGTCATTAGGCCGATTCGGAGCAATATACGCATACTCGGAGGTTAGAAAGTGTTGGAGAACATGTTGTATAATATCGAAATATATATATATATATATATATATATCGGAATAATAAATGTGACTAGATTCGGCAATTGCCCTTATTAAACTGTAAATGACTTATGACAATCGAAATATTGATACCGCGACGCAACGACCACAGCGTGAAATTAATTTTTAGATTGGTCGTCAGCCAGCTAATCCAATTTTAGATCGTGAAGTCAGGTGGCGAATCAAAATTTAGATCGCTGAGGCTGCTGCGAGTGCCCAAATTGAGATCACCGACCCTTACTTTGGCCATATCTGCCAAAGTAGGGGATTTTATCATACAATTACAAGAAAATATGATAGCGCGATTCGTGCAGTTTCAACCGAAGAAAAAAAACAGGGGTGATGGGCATTTGTTGAGGGGTGATATGGTGTTTGAAGGTGTGAATGTCAGGAAAACAATCAATTTTTAGATCGGATCTCCTTATAAGGGCATGCTCCGCCCATTTTTATGACGTCACGACCTATGTTTTGATCGCTTAATTTTTAGATTGCCTCCCCTTAGTTTGCCCAACTGATGTCATTCAAATTAGTGAAATAGTTTGTGAGATAATGACGTTTTAGTGACGTCAGGTCATGCCATTTTTGGTGGAAAAACGATAAATGTTTGCAAAACCGTAGGAAATCGAGTTGTAAAGCAAATTGCAAAAAAGTCAAAGGAAAGAAAATTGAATTTTCTTCAAAATGGCTATCTCGGATCTGCATTTTTGTTAGTTTGATTAAACAAACAAAAAAACTATTAAAAAAAAATGTTTAGGAAAAATCCCACAAAATCTAAATTTTCAAAGATATAAAAAACGGAACATCTATTGGATAACCAAGTATGAACGATACCCACACCAAATATCAAATTAAAATCTTCATTTTTGACTAACTTATGGCTCCCAAGTATGATTAACTCATGACGTAATTTGTTGACATTGTATTTTATGGCTTTTAATTACCAGATACAGGCAAATAAATGCCACCACCACTGTATTTATTAGACAAAACTGGTCTAGAAACATGACTTTTTTATTTATATTAATCAATTTCAAATTTTGACCTTATGCAACCTGACCTTGACCTGAACTTCGCCTAAGGGCCATTATATGGGGTCAGGGTGTAAAATTTGCTACTACTATCAAATTATACGTGTAAAATAACCCATAAAACATGTGTCGCATGACTTTCGTAGACCTTTTACCAATATTGTCTGACCTGCCCTTTACGGCTTGACCTTTGCTTTCAATCTCAATTTCCCTAATGCGGAAAATGTATTATGCCTCTGAGAGCACTTTGTGCCATAATAGTTGCAATATAAGACTTTAAATGGAAAGTATAGCAAATCAACCCCAATACCTCGCTTTTAACATTTCACTTGACCGTGACCTGACATGTGACTTTATTTTGAACATTTCACGTATGTTTTACGTGCGCCTCATTGAGAGCTTTCGATTGCTTTCTTGCACGTCTCGCTGCGGTTATTAGTTCGGACGATAACGAGGTGGCAGTCCCCCCCCCCCCGGGACTGCCATAAACGAGGTGCCCCCCCCCCCCCCCCAGATCGGCTGAATACCCCAGCGGGGCGCGGAACCCTTTTGCAAGTCTGGTAGCATGATCAAAGGTCCGACTGCGGATCTACGTATACGTAGGTTCACATGATTCACAAGATTTACCTGATTTTGTATTCTCCGGGCTAACTACATGTAGCCCGGAGAAGCAAAACAAAATATATTGTCGCAACATCGGGAAACTAAGTTGCATACGTGGATAAACAAGGAGAACAATCTTGTGTTACGACTAGAGGTGGCAAAAGTTGATATTTTTTTACCCAGACCTGACCCGGTCCCAAAAGCTGAAAAATGGACCCAGTTATACCCGGTGCAAGGCAAGTTTGGACCCAGCGGACCCAACTAGCAAAATGTTGTCTCGCAACTAATATTGACAAATCTGCACTCTACAGTTAGTGCAAGTAAACTAACTCTTGTAGTTGCAAATACATACAGTTCAGATTGGCCAACAGCACAAAGAAACATGCGTATCAGTGTGCCTACTTGCGTGAAACCAGCATGAAACATAAGTTGGACCCAGTCTGTACCCGCGGTATCATTTGGCGGGACCCAGTCTGAGATCAACTGGGTCCAGACTGGGTCTAGAGACCATGAGACCCGAGGACCTGCAGGTTCTCGGGTCCACGTTTTGCCATCTAGTTACGACAGTTGAGTCGTTCTTATTGGGTCGCGCTAAACCAAGGAGATTATAAAACGTTTTCGGCGTCGGTCACCGATTTTGCAATTTTACAAATTTGCAATTTTTCTTCAAGGTCAAATGCAATGTAAAAGCACGGGGGACGCTGTACCGCCCAAAGTTTGCGTCCGATTGCAACACAAATGGTCTCAAACGATGCCCCGTGCCCATTTCCAGGATGACTAGTATTCTTAGAGTACATTTGTTCCTAGTGACCTTCAAGGTCAAAGGACGGGGAACACTGTAGCGCCCAACTTTGGGCGCTAACTTGAAGGTCACGGGGCACAACTCTAAGAATGTTTGTCATTCTGGAAATGGAAAGGACGGGGAAAAAATTCCGTCCTTTGACCCTGAATTTGACATTAAAGGTTACAGGGCTTGACTTTGAAGGTCACGGGGCACAACTCTGAACATTCTTGTCATCTTGGAACTGGGCACAAGGAATCGTTTGAGACCAATTTGTCGCGATCGGACGGTAACTTTGGGCGCTACAGCGTTCCCCGTCATTTGACCTTTAATTTGATCTTGAAGGAGACCAGTAAGGTCAAAATTGCCTGATTTTTGTTTAAAAGCAAGAGGTTCGTTTTGACGTTAGTCCTCAGGACCAAATAGCGTAAAAATCAGTGATCGACGCTGAAAACGTTTCTGTGGAGCTGTGGACATCATGGACATTGGACATTCATCCAAGCTATTTTTAGGCGCCCCGAGTGTGAAAGTTACAATACGTCAGCACCTTCAACGCCTCGCCAGGCATATTTAAAAAAGTGTCACGGTTATTTCATGGGGGTCCAGGCCTCTTCGTAGGCGCCATCCAGGGCGCTATCGGGAGTGGGGGGAGGGGGGCAAAGCGTATTATTGGTTCCGAAGGTCACGGGTGCCCGGTCGCCGTCGGAGGGAAGCTGAAGGCGTCGGGGCGCCATCATTCTGAGTGCGCCGGGACGCAAATTCCCGAAGTATAGCGACCATTCGCATCAATTCATTTGATTGGTCGAATTCACTTGGATGTGACGTCACAGTGACGTCACAGTCTCCCTACATACCCTGTCATGTACGATATCGATATCGTGTGACGGTGTGCATGGTGAGGTGTGCAAGTGTAGTGCGTGAAAAAATACATGTCTTTCAAAATTACTATTAACTTCTATTGGCGCGCCTCGACAGGTAATAGAAAACCGAGATTGAAATATAAACGCGTTTTCTGCTTTCTAAACACAGTTGTCGCACGTGACAACTGAACTGACTTGCTCCGTGCTCGTTTCGTGGAATCTCTGGGTGGAAAATTACGTATATACCGAATGAAAACCGGAAAATACCCATGCCATGGTGTATTGCCGATCACGTTCCTCCACCACGAGACAACCTGCAACTCTGTATTGAAAATTCAACGGCCTTACCTTCTAATATTACGTATGCGATCGAAATAAATACTACGTATTATCGAAATATTCAGGGAATAATTGTCTAACACTTGCTATTTTGGTCGCCCGCCTGTTTTCAATGATAAACAAAGCAATATAAATATAATCCAGACGCCGAATATAGGTACCTACCTACTGTTGCCTACCGATCTGACAACATGTAAACGGAGATCAAATGCGCTTCTGCCAGACGACCGCGCCGTAACGAGAATAAACTATATGTTTCAAATGGTGCGCACCGAGGCTAAGCGCATTACACACAGCGCTCGCTTCGATTATTGTCGCGGCCCAACATCCCATTCAGGAAGGTGCCAACCTCCCCTGGTGGTATAATGGACTCGCCCAGCAGCTATGACGCCATCTCTAATTCCGAGTGCGAATGGTCATTATACTTCGGGAATTTGCCGCCGGAACACCACATCGCTTTCGGGCCGACAAGGTGCCATTCGGGGGCGGTATGATACCTTCCGAGGGTAGCAAGATGCCTTTCGAGGGTGGCAAGACGTCTACCGAACTCCGAAGGCGGCATAATGCACTCTGAGGGCGGCAAAATGTCTTCCGAGAGCGGCAAAATGTTTCCGAGGGCGACATGATGCTTTCCAAGGGCGGCATAATGCGCTCTGAGGGCGACAAGATGCCTTCCGAGGGCCGCAATATGTCTCCGAAAGCGGCATGATGCCTTCCAAGAGCCGCATAATGCGCTCTGAGGCCAGCAGGATGCCTTTCGAGGGCGGCATATTGCACTCTGAGGGCGGCATAATGTGCTCTGAGGGCGGTAAGATGCCTTCCGAGGGTCACAAGACATCTTCCGAGGTCGACATAATGCACTTCGAGGGCGGCAAAATGTCTTCCGAGGGCGGCCAGATGTTTTCCGAGGGCGACATGATGCTTTCCGAGGGCGGCATAATGCTCTCTGAACTCTGAGCAGGGCATGATGCCTTCCAAGGGCGGCATAATGCGATCTGAAGGCGGCAACATGCCTTCCGAGGGCGGCAAGATGTCTTTCGAGGGCGGCATGATGCCTTCCAAGAACGGCATAATGCGCTCTGAGGGCGGCAGGATGCCTTCCGAGGGCGGCATAATGCGCTCTGAAGGCGGCATAATGTGCTCTGAAGGCGGCAAGATGCCTTCAGATGGCGACAAGACATCTTCCGAGGGCGGCATAATGCACTCCGATGGCGGCAAAATGTCTTCCGAGGGCGACACGGTGTTTTCCAAGGGTGGCATGATGCCTTCCGAGGGCGGCATGATGCCTTCCGAGGGCGGCATAATGCCTTCCGAGGGCAGCGATGTACTTTCTGAGGGCGGCATAATGCGTTGTGAGGGCGGCAAGCTGTCTTCTGAAGGTGCCAGGGTGCCTTTCAAGAGTGCTACGACGCTGTCGGTAGACACAAGGGCACCCTGGCGGCCTCCCGAGAACGCTGCGGCGCCTTCGGCGCCAGCAAATCCTTTGCAAGAACGGCGCCGCGGTGCCCGGGGGCGCCGTTTTCTAAGGCCTTCAGCCCCTACGCTCCCTGGATCCGCCACTGCGGACAGGTACCATGCGTTAGAACGGTGTGGGCCACTGACGAAGAAGGTCATGGTGACTGTGGCCAGAAACGAGTATATGTAGAGTCAATTGCGCTTGGTGAAAATCGTACAAGTGGAAGCAGTATCTCTGATGAATAGTTGGTATGCGGGAATAAGAGAAGGTACACAGTAGAATCGTAAAAGTCAGATTCGCGGAGCCCAGCACCAAGCCCGGTATTGGTCCCGGACCTGAAATGTTAGGCTAACTGCAATTCCGGGCCAAAGCCATGCTTGGTCATGTCAAATAAATGTGCTCCGTACAATTCAATGTAATACAATATATTAAGCAAAAACGCAATACAAAAAGTATACAAGAACATCGGCTGCTGAACATAAAATACTGCGAGTGCCGAGTAGCAGGGAACCTAAACAGTGTGTAAGTTGGACAGCTGAGTTTCCCACGGCAGCGCCGGGCTCTAATGTGATGCGGTACAGTATCGTTAGACAGCTGAGTCGCCCACGGCAGCGCCGGGCTCCAATGTGATGCGGTGCAGTATCGTTAGACCCATACATATTGACAATGCACCAATGCATAGATATGGCTGCACTTTAAATTAATGCATTGTACCGTCATCGGAATCAATGTTGTCGATCCATTAGATGAATCAAACAAAGTGAAGTAGTAGCGTTTTTTTCCCGAGAACGCTTGCCTCGGCACTGGCCGACATTTTATGGTACACTGAGAAAACAACATCCCGATTTTAGGTCTCAAGAGTCTAATTTTCGGGTTCATTTTCCCTATTCAAAATATACCACACGTTTTCAGTCGTTCTGCTAAGCTCGGCGGTCTCCTTGAGACTACTAATATGCAGACTAATATTGATTCCTATTTTCGAGGCGCTTAAAAAGAAGACTGCATGTCCTTCGAACTGTTCGTTCCTGAAACTTTTTTGTTCTTAGACAGATTTTCGGATTCACAATAAAACCTTTTTTAAACATTATCGAACAGTTTTATCAGTGTAAAGCGGGACGCACACTGCATTCGGCGCGTGTCCGCTAGCGGAATGTTGCAAAAAAGCTGGTCCGGACGAACTTTGTCTGTGATGAACACCGCGGAACCGCGGCATGTCGCAGTGATATCGCGCGCCGAATGGCCCAGTGTGCGGCCGCCTTTACTGTCAGCGTAAACCATTTACAGGGTGTCCGCGTCAAAAGTGTACTCGTATTTTAAGCTCGCGATTTTTACCCGCACGCGCCATATTTTTACAACTTCACGTGTTGAAGAACAACAATAAGGCACGCCAGAAAATAATGAAGCAACTGTATGAACATGTGACCTGACTCCAGAAGGCGTTCTGCATAGAGGCATATATTTTAAAAGAAATCCTACGACAATACCCGGGAACGCTTCCTAAAAAAAGTGAAATGGGGTTTGAGACAATTTTGTAAGGTACCAATATTTTAAGTTCATAAAACAAAGATGATTTTTCATAATAGCCGTTTTCACAAAGGATTATTGTGCAAAACTTTTTAAAACTTTTTAATATGTTTTGAAAAGTTTCGACGATCCATTCCTTAACTACACAACTTTTACATGCGATTTTTGGCTAGAAATGTCCCTCAGAATTTTGTAATATGTTGGTAAGAATAGAATATGTTGACACAATTGCGGTTTGGTGGTATTGATGGGTCAGTTGTGATCTCCACCGACCGAAACTTTTCAAAACTTCAGAATAATTCAGAAAGATTATGTGGCGTGTGACGCTATTGGACGCTAGAGACTCGCTCCCGCAGCCCAATCTGGCGGCCGGCCTGTGCGGCTTGGCTTTACCCACGTGCGTGCGGCACGCGGGTCGGAAGCGGCTGCGAATCGATGTTGGCACATCACTGCGCATGCGCAGACCGACCTATGATCCATGACGCTGCCAGATGTAGTAACTAGTATGACGGTGTGCTAAACTGAACGAATGGACTCTAGACGCATATGTTCTAACGCTTAAACGGCCAATTGTGTATCATAAACTTGTTATGAGCTCAATACATGTTTCCATAACTATTGAATAGTGATAATATCGCCTAAATCAGTAATGTATTTCTTGGAATGTATAATATACTAAGACTTTTAAACCAAAACTTTTTAAAACTTTCAGAAATGTTTCATAATCTTTTCAGCGCAATAATCCTTCGTGAAAACGGCGAATATATATTTAATCAATTAAAAAATATAAATGAACTGAGAAATGATTAAAACTAAAACAATTAAGCTCATGGCCCTTGTAGTTGTGACGTCACGAGCATAGTGCATATTAAAAGTGCCGTCACAAATCACTATGATCGTGACGTCACAAACAAAATCAAGAATGTTTATACAAATAAGACAAGTTAATGGATAGTTTTAGGACAGAAGGCGGTCTAAGATGTGGGTGTGAGGTATAACGAAAAATCGAAACAAATACAATGCATTTTTTTATGCGTAAAAACCTGTCCCCAACCCCATTGAAACCACTGTAGGGCTTATTTGGCACCTGCCAAGAGTTGTGTGTATGAGTAGGTGGAGAAGTTTAGAAAACAAGGCAATTTTATAAGGAAACAGCGCGGCAGCAGTCGTTTTGTGAGGGCAAAGAACGTCATCCGTATGGTGTCAGACTCTGTTCTCCAGAGCCCAAAGAGATCGGTGCGGCGTCGGAGTCAGTCTCCCTGCCCATTATAAAGAAGAGTCTATACCAGAGTTCGCCATGGTCTGGGCTGGCCCTATAGGCCATGGGCTGGGCCTGTACTTTAAGAAAATCACTGGGCTCTGGATGGGCCTGGGCCTGACAATTTTGAAGTAATGCGCGCGTCGCACAAGCTCAGGTCAGAGCTCAAAAATATTGTAACCAGCAGTTAACTTACACAGCAACACACTGTTTGTTGCTGTGGCTGTGGATTTTTGTTTTTTGGGTTAGCATAGTTGGTTCATTGTTTCACATTTCTTGTATACAAGTAAATATGCTAGGGCAATGATTGCAAATTTTATTAAAATAATTATATGCTTAATCTGAACGGGCCGGACCGGGCCTGGGCCTCAATATTATGAATTTGACCGGGCCTGGTCCGGGCCTGGGCTTGGTGTTCATGGGCCTGGGCCGGGCCGGGCTGGGGTTGGTGGGCCCGTGACGAACACTGGTCTATACTTGCATCCCTGCAGGATACAGATCCATTAGGAACTCACGCAATCAGATGTGGAGAAGCGGGTGGGGATGGCAAACAGGTCCGAGCGGCACCCAACAGCGTTTGCTAATCTTCGGTTTGCCAACGAGGCCCGCTTTGGCTCAATGGACACGTTAACTCTCGCAATGAAGTATACTGAGGTTCTTGCTGCCCAGATGCAGTGTCCTCCTATTCACTGTCAGAAAGTGACGGCTTGGCTAGCCTCCCTACACGCATGGTCGACAACGCCATCACGCACATGCAGACGATTCTGTCTGCCTGCGGGGATCCGACGTCAAGGAGCTCATATGGAGCATATGATTTAGACGCTGTAGTAGGACAACAGAGGCTTTTACCAACTACCGTTATAGTAGGTATGTTTTGCCATTTTCTTATCAACGCAAGGATATACAAATAATGACTATGCGATATTTTCTACAAAAGTTATTGATGAAAACCTGAGTATCCTTTTCACGCGGACACACTGGCATGTTATATATATATATATATATATATATATATATATATATATATATATATATATATATATATATATATATGTTCACACAATTAGCGTAAGAAATGTTAAGTACGGATTGGAAAACTCAACAATGCATGTTACATTAAGCAGAACTTGTTTCCAAGGCCCTGATTCCTACCATCCGATCGCGCAATTCCTATTCACCACCAGAATGTAAACTCGAAATTGTTACGTGCCATAAAGCCTCAACACGGTCCTTCCGCCAAATAACCCTTTCGGACCGTGAACGGCCGCTACAATGTGTGCGCACGTATTATAAATGTTATATAACATTTCAGTGGCCAATATTGTCCATATTCCGTATGTTGCTTGAGGGCTGGCCATCAATATCAATACATCAGTGGAGCGATCACGCCGAGCTCATACGGCGCTTGTCCGGGGGTTATTATCATACATGAGATATTGCGCTGTTGCGCTATGCTATGGGCTCCCATACGTCTCAACTGCAGGCTTCTGGCGCTCTCTCACCGACCCACCCCTACCTCACCCCAGCAACCAGTGAACTGTGCATTGTGTAACGCTTCGGGTGTTTGGAGCTGACTGTCCCGCTGAGCATCAATGCATTGCGGTACAGCATATTTGGGTCGGAGACGACCAAACTGCTGGAGCCTGATTGGAGCCACGGCCATAGAATACTAGGTAAAGCGGAAATGACGCTTCAACACAGGGCCAATGGGAGGCAGTTTGACAGCTGGCTAGTTTTCATTAAATATTCTACTTAACGGTAAAATTTCATACTTTGTCATTAATCCTTATTTTAAACTTCAATTACCAAATACACATATCATCGATATCTGCTAGAAATGACAGAAAATAAGTTTCGTTAAGGTGGCAATGCTGAGGGATAGGCCTTACGGAGCTAAGGTGGCAATGCTGAAGGAATAGGCCTTACGTAGCTAAGGTGGCAATGCTGAAGGAATGGGAGCTTTTTGGCGTATAACTTGGCGCACGACAGACAAGTAAGTCACCGCCATTACTTGCTGTTAGTGTTGTTTACAATTCTGATTCAAGGATAGACTTTTGCCGGTATGTCGTCACAACTCATTTTGGTGACAAGATTCTTGTGACGTCACATGTAAAAATATTAATATTTTGCAAATTATACCCAATTGGTATTTTTTCTCTCGCAAAAACGAATGCCAGAATTATAATTAGGACACTCGTTTTCATCATTCCACGTACTTTTCCCAAGGTGAAGTATTCCCTTTAACTACGAATAAGATCAACAAGAAAATCTCGCAACATTACGGTCTCACACATTAGTCATTACATTTAGTAGCCGCGTATCCGCCGATTTTATCCAGTTCCCCAGTTTATCCAGTTGCCGCAGTAGCCCCTCCCCTTACCCCCGAATCATCAGCTGACGTACCATTTTCCAGATGGGCGCGCGCCTGACTGGAACCGGTCACGTTTTGTGCTAACTATACTATAGATAGGTCTGAACCATTTGGCCTTTGATGTTGGCTGCTACCAAACTGGCATGTTTTGCACATCACTTTGTCATTAAATTCTAGTGTATGTCCAGCTGTGAACCACATAGTTTCAATGCCTTTGTAATATTCCCAAAGTTCAGTACCGAATCAAATCTTCAATGAAGGCTTCTTTGTGCAACAACCATCCTCGATCTAAGCCGCAGGCACACGCTGACCTGACCTGATTTCCACCAAAGCTGAGCAACTATTCACCGCCAAACTAATCCTAACACCCAGACGCACAGCTCTCACGTGCCGAAGCTTCTCGACAGTGCCTTCCATCCTACAATAACCAAACGATCTCAAGTTCGATACCATGCGGGAAATCGCCGTGACGACTTCGCAATCTCGACCACTAAAAGCCGCCGTCATCCGGGCGGCATTACGCCAAGCGCTTTCCTATAAAGAGGTCACGCCGGCCCGGCGCCAGCTGACTGCCAAGTGACGTCACCGGGCGGCGAATAATGCGCAGCGTGATGGCTGGCGCGGGTAATGAGGCGGTACTGCCGGCCCTCGGTCATGCAGAGGCGGAGGCGGCGGAGGTGGCGCCACGGAGACGGTGGCAACAAGCGATGATATAGGCGATGGTATAGGGTGGTCGACACGTCGAAACAAAACGTTAGCGTGTATGGTTATGAGAGACTAGAAACTTGTGTCAAAGGATTCACTTGTGTTAAGGCCGTGACAAAATGAACAAAACACTATTGGGATATATCCGACATATCACAGCGTTCTTGAGCTTCAGCTATAGGCAAGGACTCAATGCTTGCAAAGCTAACTTTGCACCTTTCTGGATGAAACGCTCAAGTGTAATTTCCGTGCGTAGAATAGCGCTTGAAAGTAGATCACTATGGTTAAAAGGATCCGAAGATAATGTTTTCCGTTACACACGTCGCATTATAAGCAGCTGGCGACTGCTAATTAAAGGGAATATATCACGTTTAATGAGGGTTTGAACTGAGAAAGCAGATTCGTAGAACAGATCGAAAAATGGGTTGTGGTGATAGAATTACCTCGCTACGCTATGTAATTTCGACACAGGACTAGTGGCCCCTTTTAGAAGACTCTGTTTGGGGGCGGTTTCGGGGCACGGGGCAGTCTTTCGTACCCCGAAATCGCCCCGAAACAGAGTCTTCTAAAAGGGCCCACATAGTCCAGTGTCGAAATTACTTAGCGTAGCGAGGTAATTCTATCACCACAATCTATTTTTCGATCTGCTCTACAAATCTGCTATCTCAGTTCAAAACCCCATTAAAGGGAATGTTTCACCTTTGTATTGGTTTTGAACTGAGATAGTCATTATCTTTGGCCGTTATTGAAATGTCGAAAATACTGAGGTAATTTTACCAAAAACTTAGCCGTTTTTAAGCAATTTAATTTATAATTTGCAAAATGGGGTCTAGGCTAGTCCCGCCGCTGATTGGGCTGACAGCCACTTTGTCAGCCAATCCCACTTTGGCTGCCAATCAGCGACGGTATATAGCTGAATATTGACATCATCCCATTTTTTCTTTAAATGTATAAAGTTAGGTGACTTTTCGAGAGAATAAATATCATCATCGTTTTCAGTAGCACTTACTTCATATTTTCGACTGCAACCAGCGTATATTTGACAACTTTCAGAAAGGTGAACCATTCCCTTTAAAGGCGACCTATTCCCTTTAAATATGAATGTCGTTATGTCTTTGTGACAGAGTGTGCATTAACTTCACTGTTTTATAATGCATAATTAGTCTGATTGAAGTGTTTGATTAGCACTGTTCTATGATCATATAGACATCCTTTCTGTATGCATATCGAAGAAACAAAAACGATTAACAGCAAACAAGGATTGTTGGCACCAAATCCTTCCGTGCAGCTCAGCTGGTAAGCTCTCCCGCCCGACTCCATTTCTATCTTAGCAGGGAGAGAATGCAGAATCGATGAGGGCTCGCGCCCCGATTCGTGTACCGACTGTTCTCCCTTGACTTGGACGGTCTACGGTTGGTGGTAGTGGCTGTGGTCAGATAGGCCATGTCATTGGGAGAGCGGGACATTGCCCCGAGGCTTTGCAGCACGTAACCTTTCGATTCTGAAGTCCGTTGTTGAACAGGAATCGCGCTATTGGTTTGCAAAGGTCAGAGCCAACGCAATAAGCAATGCTTAGAGATGCCAAAATACATTGAAACAACAAAGAAATCGGACTAGACGCTTAAACAGTTTTGTCCATATTTGCCTGCACTGCACGTACTATTGGTTCCAAAATAAGCGTCCCGCTGGATTGGCCGGCACAGCAGTTAATTTGTAGTGAATACCGGCCGTTTTGAACCGCCTGAAAGGTTAGGCTGTACGATGCACAAAAATGCTGCGCGGAACAGCCTATACAGGCAGAGTGTAGCGTCAGCAGTGGTATGAAATTGAACAAATTAAATGCAGATGGGCATGCATTTACCAAAATAGTTACCTCCCAAAATACCTCCTAATTTGAAATAGTTACCTCCTATTCGCCTCCCGTTTTGCCATTCGATTCAGCGTTGTGCAGTATTTGGGTTTCATTATCTGCTTCACCTTTAGGTGATGTTATGACATTTTTTTTTATCGTACGTTTGTTCAGATACCCCCATACCTATCTACATTTCACGTCAAAACATAGTTGATCAATTGATAGCTTTGTTCACCTGCTGGCTGCTGGGTGCAGTGGCTTCTGAGCCACTGCACTGGTGAGGAGAGGAGATAAGAAAGAGGTAACTATTGGCATGTTTATGGCATGTTTTATATACTCATTCAATAGCAATCAGATATGCACAAAAACGTGACATAGTGTTGTATAGTCTGTGGAAAAGCTTTGGTATAATTTTTTATGAAAAATATCCATTCCTGTATTTTAGGTGATTTTTTTTCCTTGCATCATGTCAACAGGTCCATCTTGATCTGCTTATTCGTGCACCGTGACACTTATCATGCTGTTATACATTTTGCAGACATTAAATAATATATTTGAAGATTGGAATGGCTTGACAAACTATTTTGCAAACGACTTGAATTATTACAAGCAATGTTTTCATTTACGTGGCTTATTTTGGTTTTTACAAGTTGTTTTTTACAATTTGTTCTGCAATCTATCGTTATTCTGAGGAGGTAACAAAATTTTACCGGTATGTTTTTATTATAAGCCAATCTGCTTATTTATCAAACAAAAAAAAGTCATTACCCAAAACTGCAATTTTTTTTTCTCACAAGCCGAAACCACTTTAACCCGCGCACTGCAGGGGGGTTGATTTCCGCCCCCCCCCCCACTCAGGTTTTTCAAAGATAGCGAAAAAACGGCGTCGCGCAGCGCCGCCGGGTTTTGATACACCTGTTAGGACATCAATTGCGCACACTTTAAGAAAAAAAATATCCTCGGGTCATCTCAGGTCAGGTCACCAGACCAGGTCAAGTGACCCCACCGCCAAAAATGTTTGCAGTTGTGCCAAAGCCAGAGTTTTTCACCGATCAGGTTGAAACTTACAGGATGTCATGAGGGCATCAGTACTTACAATTCGTTTAACTCGGAATTTTGATATCGGTGACCTAAAGTCAGGTCAATTTCGTAACCTCCCCATAATAAGTCAATGGAGAAATATACAAATGCTTCCTATTTCAAGGATATGCATGGTACTAGTCCAATTACTTCTGGATCATGTTATTATAGCATATTATTGATGATCCAAGTGTGAGTTTTGTTCAGTGACCCCTATTGGGTCATTTGAGGTCATGCGAGGTCACCATCACATTTTGTTGTCAATAACTCTCGACATAATCAAGATAGAGAAGTAAAATAGACACCAATGTATTTGTCTCGTCGAGACACGTCTTCCCATATGCAACATGCCCTACTTGGGCCACCACTTGACCTTGACCTTAGGTCAAATTATTAAGTTGACTTAACAAGGTCACCATATACATCATTCAAAGCGCCTTGACAAGATAAACACAATGGCGTAAACAGTTTTCCGTTATCTTTATTAAGTAAAAAGTTAATAGCAAAAAACTATTTGGCAAAAAAACTGCATTTTTTCCTTTTTGACCTCTGGAGCCTCAAATATTGACCTGAGATCAAATCTGAGGACACCTTAGCGATTACAAATTTCACTGGCTGGCGTTTGATTTTTTCCGTTTGTTTCTAACTATCATCGTTTCTGAGATATATGGGAATGTCTGGAGTGATGTCCTTAAACAGGAAAAAACTGGAAAATTTGACCTTTGATGACCTCTGGTGACCTCAATTTTGACCTGACTTAAAAAACACCGAAATACTTTCGATAGAACATGTATGAAGCTATCAAATGCCTTTTTCTGCTTCTCGCTACGTTGCGTAGTTTTCGAGATCTCAGGGGGGGTCGGAAATCACCCCCCCCCCCTGCAGTTCGTGTTCGACGCAAAGCCGCAAGCCGAAAGCAGTGCGCGGGTTAACCTCGGAAATGTCCAGTGCATATTCTTGAAAAATAATTTAGATTTATATGTTTTCTGAGGAGGTAACAATTTTTGCGGGGATTATTCAGCGCGAATAATTTAGCTGTCCCAAGGATGCAGCCAACTTGGCGCTGTTGATACAAAATAAGCTCCGGCGTCTAACTTTGTTTTGTCGTTGTTTGGTGTGGGCATGTTGATGTAGGAGTGGCGGCAGGTAAAGTTTACCCTCGTTGTATGTATATGATGTCCCTTATCTTATTTTTCTTCACATAATTCAATAAGTTGAGAGAAGTGGGGTACCACTCAGCTTTGGCATACCACTCAAGACCAAACATTGCAATGTCAATGCATGGGATAAGAATGCTAGGAATGCCTCTCCAAACTACAAAGTGATTGCTAGGTACTTATATTGTCATAAATCTACCAATTAATGAAATTCCACATGTTGATATGTATGGGTAAATAAGGATATTTGTCAATCATGCTTATAGTGTTATAATCTTGGGACACATCCTACCCTCTTGCTATCATGACTTTTCATGCTATCAGACTAGGGTACAGACAATACAGATGCACAGTGTGTTAGTGAGTCTGTATTGCTTACATTCTGATAGCATGACAAGTCTGAGGTCAGGATATGTCCGGCGTTACATCAGTTGATGGTATTGGCTCAATTATGCTTTTGTTTTGCCCTAATTATTTACTTGATGGGTTATGCTAAGCACAACCTGTCACTTAACCAATAATGAGTTGAATTATATAAATCCAGTGAAATAATAGTTTTTTTTCCTTCACATGATAGGCTGAGAGCTGAACTATATTTTTCCATGGATATTTCGAAATTAACTAGTTTTTCTCAGATCACCTCATATAACACATTACTGAACTTAGTGCGGTTGCTATGTATAAATATGGGTATGCTTCTGTAATCTGCATCCTAATTTTGTTCAATGCAATGCTGCCTGAAATGTGTTTAACAACTGTGAGCAAATTATTTAATTATATCAACTTATGTCATATTCCTTACAATCTTGAGTTGAACTGTGAACTGGATCACTATGCTTGCTGAATTGTGTAGATCTTGGTTATGAGTATGATTAAATTGATGAATTATGTTCCAAAACGAAAAATGTTGATAGGAAACTAGTTTGTATGTGGTTATGCTTAACATTGAGAAGTATTGAAATTGAATTATATCAACTTATGACATATTCCTTACAATCTTGATGAGGAGTTTCACCCTCCGGATGATCACTTATTTTTGTAGCTGCATGAGTAAAATTCAGATACATTTTTATTTTTTATTTTTGTTACCTCTTCACATGTTTTTTTCGGCAGTTTTGTTACCTCTCTGCATGTATTCAAAAAGTAATTTCAGAACACTGAACGTCAGTGTAGCCAAGCTGTATAGGCTGTCCCGCCGAGCACTAGTGTGTCGGACAGCCTACCTTCCAGACCGACCGGGAATGGCGAGAATGCAGGTATTCACTACAGACTGATATCTAACCCAGCGGGATGCTTATTTTGGAACCAATAGTACCTACTTAAGACATTGATTGATAATATTGTTGGCCACTCATCATGGAACGCACTTGACAAAAATGTACCTGCTTGTCATGATAATACTACGAGTTTCAATGATTTGGGTCATATTCACACAGACAACATATCTTAAAATATGTGCGCTAACTGTCCTATATCACCAGAATCTGGTCCTTATTCCAGGCCTGGCTCTGATCCCGGTGCAAAAGTCCTGCTCCGTCCATCTCCGTACATCTCCATTCTGCTCCGTCCATCTTTGATTTGGATACCTCAGCCTCAGATGCCTCAGCCTGGGATACCTATTGAATGCCTTAGCAATAAACCGTAAACTCGGCTTCTAATTTCACCGTTGACTTGTTGTATTAGCAGTAAAGCTTATCGCTGGTATATCTCCGCAGTCCACGATTTTCTCATCTCAGCTCGACTCCTCGGGTCGTTATGTCTCGCCAACTCAGCTCATCGGATCGTCTTGAACTCGCCATCAGCTTATTCGCACGCCTCACCCAATTAACTTGTATGATGGAAGTTCAATTTGAACTGGCCAACTGAAGACAAGCAGTTCACGACCGAAACGGACCTGCAGGTCGACTGGACATATATTCGCCGTGAGCCATATTCATGAATCCGCTTCGGTTCAACATTCCTTTCTTAGCGTGATACACAAAGGGCTCCGCAACTGCCTCAATGCAAACATTAATGTCAGGTAGCAAGACTTGATGTGAAGTGTCACGTGTTGTTGACCATTACAGGAACCGGAAAGGAAACATACAATATACTACCCAGTCCTACTGCAACTTGTCAACTGCATCCCATGTATGAGTATTTAATTTTACTGGCATGCAACCTGCATCATCCGTTTTCAGAATGTTTTCATGACGGAATTTGTCAACTGTTGGGAAGTGTTGCACATAAACGCGCCACATTTCGCTCAGTTTATCGAGTAAGCAAACTTTGCTCTTTAAGTGCTCTTGCGTCAACGTTACCGCTGTATCCATGGTGACAGTGACAGGAAACTGAAGCATGTTGACTTTACCTAACTGGACCTTGTAACCAGTGATGGACTACCCTACGCTACGCTACGGAATTACGCTACGCTACGTTTTGGTTTTTAGCCCAAAACTACGCCACCGAATTACGTTATATTTTGCTACGTTACCGAATACGCTATTCTTCATTAAACGTAGCTTAGAATAATATCGTACTACGATACAAAAGATACCAGGAAAATCAGCAGTCTGTACCGGTGGTTTCTTCGTTTATGCATATTTCAAACTTTGCCTATCAACCAGCCGCCATGCATGTCTTTCGTGACAGACATTTGCGAAGATATTCGTAACACAGTCATAAACATCATCATTAGTGCAAATCCTTGGTGCAAAGGCTAACTTATATCCAGAAACCTTCAATTTATTGTTGCTGGTGTATGGCACTAAACCCGGCATTGACTGGCGGGCCAATTCTGCCCTTCTCCTAACGACCATTTGCAATACCAATAGATCAGAAACCAATAAAGCTATCAAGCTCCCGAGTATAACCAGCATTAACGTGTTCGCTCTTGCAGCTCAGATGGGAGAGCGCCGAGCTTTAGACGGTAGAACTCACACAGTGCGGCAGGCCAGGTTCGAGTCGCTTCGGCACGCGCTATTTGCCCCTGACTAGGATGGCCTGCGGCCGGTGGCAGTAGCCGTTCAGGGTCAGGTGACGCCAGAGGGCGGGCGGACCTTGTCCAGGTATATTCGGGTATGTACAACTTTCGCTTCTAAATTTCGCCGGTTCCCAGGAATTGTGAGGTCTGATGCTGGGGTCATGTGGCCTGTGCCTGGGCCTGTGCAACAAGCTCTGATTATCGCGGAACCTGATCTCGGAAATCCATCCACTCAAAAGATTCGGACTTAATTTATCAAAAGGATTTCAAACAGAGACAAATGTCGAGAACTTCTTTCATGATGCTGCAAATTCAGTGACATCACAATCTACAAGTTTGATGGAAACTAAGTTGAATTTAAAATAAGCCGTACAAATATATGCTTTATGAAACTCAAACAACGTCAAAAATGCCACACCACTTTTGCTGCATTTTTTTTCTTGGGTTTTCAAAACATTTATGACAAACAGTATCCACGTCTCAACTGAAGAGCAATATTTGCTCCTCAGTCGAGACGCAGATACTGGGGGGAAGGGGGACATGACCCCTTGCCCCCCCCCCCCCCCACCCTACCGGAATCCGCCCCTGTCCCCTCTCCCCACTCTGGCGCCGGCCCTGATGGTATGCAACGAAATACCTTGCGTAGCAGTTACGTTATTTTAATATTTTTCGGTAATACGCTACGAAATACTTCAATTTCGCTACGGAACGATTTCTTGAGCTACGGGTTACCAAAAACCATACCGTAGCGTAACGTAGGCCATCACTGCTTGTAACACATTGTAAGACACTGCAAGCGACAAAATATGCAAGGATTCGTTGTTGACTTGTTGACTTATGCAAAAAACTATGCTGCTGGCATTGTTAAGCCTTAATCCAAACAGCTTACTCAGATGCCTGTGTGGTTAAAGATACTAACATGACGATAATCATTATGCATCCAGTCAGTGACTTCGGACACCCGTTGTTGTCAACTGGGGTTGGACGTCAGTGTTGCCCGTTTGGATAGTCGTTGCCGCCAGATGGCATGTTCAGTATTGCCTGTTCGAGCAGTGCAACGAGTTAGAACGTTCAGCACGTCCGTCAGCGACACAATCTCCATATAAAGGGCAAATTCAAACCGTTTGACAGAGATGGACTCGAAAACCCTTGGTGGTGGACCCAAAACCCATACATTCTCTGAATCGCCATGATGACAGGCAGGTTTTGCACCACTACCACCCAGATCGGACCACTATAGTCTTCAAGTAAATTGTGAAAGCGTGGAATTGATATTGATTGCAATTATATTCGTATTTAGTGGCCCGAATTTCTGCAATGTTGCGCTTTTGTGACATTCGTCTGCGGCCATACGAAAACAGCAGTCATGTGTTCAGGTCCTTACTTAGGTAGGTACCACGATAAATAGAAGAATAAGTAGGTAGCTACCAGCCCAAATTTATATTAGTGTGGCTGGTAGCATTCTTTTAAAATTAGAGCAAATTAGGGTTAAAATTATATTAAGGTTTGGACTTTGTGTGACCATGGCCTGCCTGTGGGGGCCAATATCAGTTGGTGAGCTTATTTATATTAGTGTGGCACGTAGCATTCTTTAAAATTAGAGCAAATTAGAGTCAAAATTAGATTAAGGTTGGGAATTTGTGTGACCATGGGCTGCCTATGGAGTCCAGTGGCATACTGGGAGGAGGAATCTAAAATTCGATTAATGACTGACCTTACAGCATACTGGGAGGAGCGCACTAAAATTAGATGCATGACCGTGGCCTTGGCATAGTGGGGGATCAATCTAAAATTAGATTCATGACTGTGGCTTTACGGCATACTGGGAGGAGCGCACTAAAATTAAATTAATGACCGTGGCCTTGGCATAGTGGGGGATAAATACAAATTTAGAGCACTAATAGAGCGCTTTCAAACTTGATTCATGACCATGGCCTTATGGTAAACTGGGGGGAACGCTCTCAAATTAGATTAATTGCCGTGGCATTATGGCATACTGAGAGGAATGCTCTAAAATTATATTCATGACCGTGTCCTTATGGCATACTGGGAGGAGCACTCTAAAATTAGATTAGATTCATGACCGTGGCCTTACGGCATACTGGGAGGAGCGCACTAAAATTAGATTCATGACTGTAGCCTTGGCATAGTGGGGAAAAAATAGAAATTTAGAGCACTAATAAAGCGCTTTCAAATTAGATTCATGACCGTGTCCTTATGGCATACTGGGAGGAGCACTCTAAAATTAGATTAGATTCATGACCGTGGCCTTAAGGCATACTGGGAGGAGCGCACTAAAATTAGATTCATGACTGTAGCCTTGGCATAGTGGGGAAAAAATAGAAATTTAGAGCACTAATAAAGCGCTTTCAAATTAGATTCATTACCGTGGCCTTATGGCATACTGGGAGGAGTGCTCTAAAATTAGATTAATTGCCGTGGCCTTATGGCATACTGAGAGGAATGCTCTAAAATTAGATTAATTGCCGTAGCCTTATGGCATACTGAGAGGAACGCTCTAAAATTATATTAATGACCGTGGCCTTATGACATACTGGAAGCAGCACTCTAAAATTAGATTAATGACCGTGGATTCACGGCCGTGGCCTTATGGCATACTGGAAGGAGCACTCTAAAATTAGATTAATGACTGTGGCTTTTGCATAGTGAGGGAGAAGTATAAATTTAGAGCACTCGCCCGAGGAGACACCGCCAGGTACTTAATTCTCCCGGGCAACGTCGGGTATCCCCGCTATATATACCCCCGCTATTATATTATCAGTTGGTGGGCTTATTTATATTAGTGTGGCTAGTAGCATTATTTTAAAATTATAGCAAATTAGGGTAAACATTAGATTAAGGTTTGGAATTTGTGTGACCATGGCCTGCCTATGGGGGGCCAGTATCGGTTGGTGGGCTTATGGCATACTGGGAGGAGCAATCTAAAATGAGATTCATGACTGGCCTTACGGAATACTGGGAGGAGCGCACTAAAATTAGATTCATGACCGTGGCTGTGGCTTTGCGGCATACTGAGAGGAGCGCATTAAAATTACATTCATGACCGTGGCCTTCGCATAGTGGGGGATAAATATAAATTTAGAGCACTAATAGAGCGCTTTCAAATTAGATTCATGACCGTGGCCTTATGGCATACTGGGAGGAGCGCTCTAAAATTAAATTAATTGCTGTGGCCTTATGGCATACTGAGAAGAACACTCTGCAATTAGATTCATTGCCGTGGAATTATGGCATACTGAGAGGAACGCTCTAAAGGTATATTCATTGCCGTGGCCTTATGGCATACCGAGAGGCATACTCCAAAATTAGATTCATGACCATGGCCTTATGGCATACTGGAAGGAGAACTCTAAAATTTGATTAGACAAGAAAGCCTGCAATTCATATGGCTACTTATTTATATAGCCATTTATTTATATAGCCAGCTAATTTATATAGCCAGCCAATACGTTCGATGCCCATTAACTGGTCCGATCTAGGTATTTATTTTAATAAAACAATTTATTTATATAGCCATTTATTTATATAGCATTGATTTATATAGCCATTTATTTATATAGCCATTTATTTATATAGCCATTTATTTATATAGCCATTTATTTATATAGCCATTTATTTATATAGCCATTTATTTATATAGCCATTTATTTAAATAACATTTATTTATATAGCCAGCCAAAACGTTCAATGCCCATTAACCGGTCTGATTTAGGTATTTATTTTATTAATACACAACTATTAGCCGTTGCCGGAATATTTGAGGTGGATAGCATAGGACACATTTATTTATGTAGCCAGCCAATTCATGCGCTGCCCATTTCCCGGTCCCATTTATATGAAAGGCGCCCACTGTCGGCCGTGGGAACCCACACGCTCGCCGGCCAAGGTCACTAGCCGTCAGCTAGCGCCTCTGACGGCGGACGGCAAACTTATCCCGGCCGCCGCTGTCACCTGGCGAGTCCCGGCGATTCCGCATCTGAGCGTCAGGATTGATTCCCATTTGTTCTCATCATAAGGTATCTATTAGGTAGAAGCAAAATATTTTGGGTGGATAGTGTATTTATTATAAATATTTTGGGTGGTAGTGTAGTAAAGACGGTGCTATTCGGGTGTATATTGTTTTTCGTTGTTGTTGTGAAAACTCGTCTTCGTGTTATCCTTTACGGTGTTGGGAAGAATAGCATGGTAAAACAAATATTGCAAAAATATTGCAACGCCTGTCAGCCTGCCTAAATATTACTCAAGCTGCTTTGTGTTACAAATATAATTTGTAAAGAGGGTACCTTCGCCTGCAAAGTGGTGAAGTCTCAGCGTTCTATGTTCAACAGTTTCTGACTGTCGATTTAAATACTGAAAATGCCGTTTTTGTATGTAAGTTGTCATAACTTTCTACTTGAACTAAGCTTTGCTCTGAACGACATGTGACACGCCATGCCAATCTACTCTCTGTCGAATCGTGTTTATTGCATGTCGCTGCGACCCTCGGTTTGCGAGTTATCTGCCCAGAATCGACGCGCGTTTGGCCGTTTTCGTCGATTTCTGAATTTGGCCGTGTCATATGTTAAACCAATGACACAGTCGGTGCCGACACAGCGGCCGATACATATGTTGGATCTTCTTGAAATTGTAATACGATGGTGCACCTCTGCCACAAGACCTGCATGCCAATTGTCAGGGACCTAGCTGTAACGGTTGTTGAGTTATTAGCCGATTTGTGTATGACCGTTACGATGGCGATGGTTAATAAGATAAGATTCATGACTGTGGTCTTCTGGCATACTGGGAGGAGCGCTCTAAAATTAGATTAGATTAATGGCCGTGTCCTTACGGCATACTGGGAGGAGACCACTACAATTAGATTCATGACCGTGGCCTTGGCATAGTGGGGAGAAATATAAATTTAGGGCACTGATAGAGCGCTTTCAAATTAGATTCATGACCGTGACTTTATGGCATACTGGGAGGAGGTTCTAAAATTAGATTCATTGCCGTGGCCTTATGTCATACTGAGAGGAATGTTCTAAAATTATATTAATTGCCGTGGCCTTATGGCATACTGAGAGGAACGCTATAAAATTAGATTAATTGCCGTGGCCTTAAGGCATACTGAGAGGAACGCTCTAAAAATATATTCATGACCGTGACCTGATGGCATAGTGGAAGCAGCACTCTAAAATTAGATTCATGACCGTGGATTCATGGCCGTGGCCTTATGACATACTGGAAGGAGCACTCTAACATTAGATTAATGGCCGTGGCCTTGTCATAGTGAGGGATACATATAAATTTAGAGCACTCGCCCGAGGAGACACCGCCAGGTACTTAATTTCCCGGGCAACGTCGGGTACCCCCGCTAGTGTGTTAATGCGTTTGATAAAGGACGCCAACGAGACTTTGTATTATAAGCATTTGTGTTATTTATGAGAGGAGCACTTTTATATTTATAGGCTCATAATAGCTGCGACTTTGCGTGTTATTCTGACAAGAGAAATCGAACTAATTCCAAGCTAGGAGAAACTTCATTCTTTGATGCTGAATTTCACACGCCTGTGATTTGTCAACTAATAACTCAATACATCATTTCAAGCACCAAAGTTTCCTCTGCCATATGTTACTAAATGCGCAAGTAGAACTCTTCTATTCAAACACAAATGCCCTAGCTGTTAACCCTATTAGTAGCAGGCTCCTGGCTACCCCTATTAGTGGCAGGGGGTGCGGATTGCCCCCCCCCCCCCCCGAGATCTCGAGATCCACCCGTCCGATTTTCACAAATAAAACGGTGTTCGATTCCCCTCAACACGATCTACCTTTCTTTAAAAACAAATCATAAATATTTGATAGAGCGGCAACAGGGGGGGGGGGCAAAAACTGACAAAATTAGAGGTATATTTGATCCACCACAGCTGCCATGTTTATGAACCGATTTGAAAGCAACTAATGAGAATCGATATATATATAT
>JAXIVJ010009688.1:0-45000 GCA_036785665.1 Chirona hameri | reverse complement strand
GCTCACAGAACTGACACAAATTGAATAATCCAATTATAAACACATTCCACTAACTAACCAGAAACTAGAACATAAAGCGAGACGCGGACCAATAAATACCCTGCCGTCGGTGACGAAGAATGCCAATGCACGGGAGTGAATGCAAAGGCTGTACAAATCTGTATTATTCTTGATTGAAACACGAACGCCATACTTGCCGCGAATGTCGTGCATCCATATTTGGTATATTATACCAAATCTGGTAGTGACCTTCATTTGTTGGTATGTTTTCTAGTTTTTATAGTATATTTTTTAGTATATACTATAAAAAAACTTTGGAGTACCCAGTGTTCTATTGCCCTGGGCAGAGGCTATACCCTGAGCCAATCAGCTTGCAACTAGTCCTAGCAAGCGAACCGCCGTCCGCCGGTTGGCACATCTCCAATGCGAGTCTATCCTTACGCGACTACTTTCGAATCTGATTGGCTGAACCATGTTTTACATTCGCGTGATGTCGGGACTCTGACTCAGAGAGTATGCATATAGTTTTGATAAACAATGCAAATTTACGGCACTCTGTCCTGAATCGGCGCGATATAAGGCCATTTTTGACAATATAAAAATAAATTGTATTAAATATATTCAAATCGTGTTTGGTAACAAATTTCCAGGGTGAACTATTTCCTTTAAGGCAACAATTTCTCACAAAGCTTGATTCAAGGTTATGACTTATGCATGAAGGCTATGGCAATCGGTGGCGCGAGTCTGTTACCCATCGCTATTCCCTCAGTTTGCTTGTAGTAGTTTGTTCCAAAACGAATAAAATTGTTGGTCAAGACGTGGGTAAGGAGGGTCTCTATCTCGGCGAGTGAAAGGCCATACACGTTAATCTTACTGATGTTTTCTCTTATCAGATTGATTGTAGCGGTAATGGCTTCTTGTATGGGAATGTTCCCATATCAGTTTACCACATCCAGGGAGAACACAATTTCCCTTGTGTTCTCCCTGGATGTGGTAAACTTATATGGGAGCATAGTGAGGAGTGGAAGACGGGGGACAGACAGTCGAAGAAGGACAGTCGTTTACACACCGGGACTCCGACACAGAAGTCATGCATGGACGGTAGGAGCCTTCTGCTCAAGGTATGAAATTTAAATTTAATTTTATTTTGTGTATGGTGTGTGAGTGGCCTGTTGTGACGTTGAATCATGTAGTGCATAGCGTGTCACAAGTTAGCCATCAGAGGATAGGGAGATCGGAGGATGTCCCGGGGACCCAGCATGTCGAGAACTGCCCTCCATTGCCCTTGCGAAACAAACATCAGCTCGTGTGGTCAACCTTTCTAACGTAATTATGGATCGAGACTCACTGGACCTGTTGGGGAGGGGCCCGAATTTCGCATTAGGTCGGCCCATCAACACTTCCACCTTACATATGGTGGAGATGGGGGTCCAGAGGGCGATATATGGGCTTAAGTGGATTGAACATATGAACGAGAAAAAGACTAGGGGCAAAGAGATAAATCAAGACCATAATGATGATCATCACAATCACATGGAAGATGTATCTATGACAGACAACCAAGACGTGGCACAGGCACCCCTTCCCAAACCGTACTTCTCAGAGTCATACGCTTGCCAGCCTCCTAACGTGGAGGGTTCCTCTCTTGAAATATTCAAGAAACTAAAGTACAGGCTACTCTCAGCGTTCAGATCACAACAAACAAAAGTGGTGAAACAGAATAAGAAATTGGATCCCCTAATTGATGATCTCGTCAAAAATGATAGCCGTATTGTCAAACAATCGGACAAATGTAAGAGCTTAGTGGTCATGCCTAAAACTGAATACGTGTCAAAAGCCTCTGCTAATATACATGTGCATGTGCTCAGCAGTTACCTAAAAGTATCGACCAACCCGACGCCCGACCTGGAGAACAAGACCAAAGACCTCACCGCGAGAGTCCTCCGCGGTAAGGTCCCAGACCGTACGTTAGCCAAACTACTGCCTAGGTGGACTAGAACAGCGGAATTCTACGGTTTACCGAAAACACATAAGCCTAACAATCCGCTCCGGCCGATCGTGACAGCCTGTGGAGATCCCCTGGATAAGTTATCCTGGTTTCTCCAGCAGATACTGACAGATCCTCCATTTTGTACCTACTTACCTAGAAAATACGGGGTACTATTTGAATAAGCTGAAAGGGGCTTTTCCGGGGAAGTTACCTGAAGGGGCCATTGTGTTCTCCCTGGATGTGGTAAACTTATATGGGAACATTCCCATATAAGAAGCCATTACCGCCACGATCAATCTGATAAGAGAAAACATCAGTAAGATTAACGTGTATGGCCTTTCACTCGCCGAGATAGAGACCCTCCTTACCCACGTCTTGACCAACAATTTTATTCGTTTTGGAACAAACAAGCGAACAGAGGGAATAGCGATGGGTAACAGAC
This sequence comes from Chirona hameri, assembly GCA_036785665.1. Classification (NCBI taxonomy): domain Eukaryota; kingdom Metazoa; phylum Arthropoda; class Thecostraca; order Balanomorpha; family Balanidae; genus Chirona; species Chirona hameri. The sequence continues at coordinate 42,568 of JAXIVJ010009688.1, read as the reverse complement.
TCGCGCCACCGATTGCCATAGCCTTCATGCATAACCTTGAATCAAGCTTTGTGAGAAATTGTTGCCTTAAACCGAGCATACTTTTACGATATATAGATGACTATTCGGAATATGGGTGCATGGACTGAAAAGTTTGCTGGAATTTTATGAGAACATTAACAATCATCACCCTAAGATCAAGTTCACTCTGGAGCACACATACTATGCAGGTACCCTATCCTTTTTAGACACAATGATTACAGTCCACCCGGATGGAATATTCACTACCGAACTGTTCATTAAACCCATGGCTGCCCCTATTGTGCTGCATTATGAGTCTGCACACCCCAAGAAAACAAAATTAGGGATCCTAACTTCACAAACAAAACGAGCCATTCGAGTATCATCATCACCAGATGCCACTGGCCGGAGTCTTGACAAAATAAAACTTCTTTTCCTAGAGAACGGCTACCCATAATATATGATAGATAGAGCATTCAGAACTAATCTCAGACCAACCTGACGCAATCAAAAAAAGAAAAATGTAAACGCAGGACAAGTGACATACATGAGGCTGCCATACGTTAATGAGACAATATGTCATCGTGTGAATGGGATCATCAAAGGATCCAAACTGAGCTTAAGAGTAGTCTGGCGGAGCGGACCCACCCTCAAGAATAAACTCGTCAGATCTGCTCTAGAGCCCCCTTCATGTAGAGGAAAGACACGCTGTCATGCTTGCCCTAACGGCCCAGCTGGAAAATGCCACACAAAAAAACGTCGTATATAAAATTTCTTGTAAAAAGTGTAACAATGACAAAAAAAAACACTTCTATATAGGGGAAACATCTCGACCAGTCCGGGAAAGATTCAGGGAACACCTGTCCGACGCTAGATTGCGAAGGCTAGATACAGGACTGGGCGAGCACACTTTAGACAACCACACCGGACTTAGCAACAAATAAATAAATAGTAGCTTTCGTCTTGAGATAATGAGCACGAATCGTGATATAGCAGACAATAAAATAGATGAATCAACCAAAATCCGAGAAAACAGCCCTAACCTGAACACATACTCAAAATCATGGCCCATTATCTAACCGTGTAGGTGGCTAATACGGAAGGACCTGTCGCTAAGGTGTGTGGGTGTGTTTGCAAGTTGCATGTTATCATTCATTCGCTGTCAATGATTGTCACACAGCCTGTCTTACGCTGGTTGTGTATTGCTTATTTTGTTACGTCATGTTGCACATAAGTAATTTTCGTAGTATGCTTTCTTTTGACAATGTTGTACATTTTCTCGCTAATCACTCAGGCGTTTGAGTGTCTGTATTTTAAACTATGACAGGTTTCTTTTCATAACTGTTACCTTCGTCATATTAAATTTGTTACATTTTGTTAGATTATGTTACGATATGTTAGGCATGTGATAGTCCCTAAATCTTGAATGTCGTATATTTTCACATATGGGTACTTTGTATTATGCATTCCATGTCTATACATTCAGCAGTGACGGTCATACTGGAGGACACCATCATCATTGTGACATGAGCGAATCTGTTTTTGTTATTTTGTGTGTTATTCAAAAATATTTAGAAACTTCAGACCTGATGATGACAGTGATGTCGAAAGCTTGTCTATTTTAATTATTCATTTGACCACTAAAATACATATTTGGCATGTTATTGATCATTTTAACACAACTTTTGACAATAATGTCCATCATGCCAGCCATTCAAATAATACATTGGTTTGATAGATTGTTTACACATTTTCATTGAACTTGAACTGGGTTACTAATTTACTAAGAATTAAAATATTAACTAATAATATTTTAATTCTTAGTAAATTCATAGGCTTAGGCTTGTAACATAAATGCAAAATAAATGTAAAACCAGTGTAGTGTTGGTGATTGTGTTTGTAAGAGGCTTATAAGTGATAAGTGTTGTTGATTTTGTACTGAGGTCAAGTATGTAAATCATTGGTTTCATTGTCATTCGAAATTCAATGAAAATAATTGGAAATTGGTTTCAGCTCATCACTCGCATCAACATTGGTGTAGGAGAATGTGCAAGAGTTCTAACTTTGGATTTCTTCCACAAAACAAATATGTAAGTACCTACCTACATTTACTGGTAATAGTTCAGAAATTCACCTCCCCAGTTAATGGTGTTCTTGATGTCCATAATAGAAGAGAGCATTATTATGACAGACAGAAAAGTGTACCAGCAATACCAAAGCTGACATCACCAAAAACGAAACATAATCAAACCTGACCTAACCTTTACAGCAATTATGGTCACAGGTGACAGGCACCCACGTTTAGAACGCTCCGCTCACATTCACTCACTGGACTGGCCCTACCGGGGGATGTGCCCCCCCCCCCAGACCATCTTGTATACATTCAAAGATAACCCATTTTTCAGTCTGTCTTAATATTACTGTCAGCTCTTAATTGTACTCTTCTTCTGGGGACCTCAAGAACACATAAACTGGTGAGGCGAATTACTGAACTAATACCAGTACTTCATCATTTCACCCCAATTGCAGACAGTTTTAGTGTTAAATAATATGCTAAGCAGTAAGCACAACCATGTGTTAGGTACCAACTTCAGTTCACACACTGGCTCAATGGTTGTCTGTCTGCTCAATGGTTGAAATATTTTATTTGGACAAATGCTAACAGGTTATAATTTTTGTCTTTTAGAATATGCTGCATCATCCAGTCTCCACACTCCACAGCACCACCATGATGGAGGGTGACAGCTGCATGGCGTTGGAGCAGTACCATTGCTGGCTTCCGCACTGAAGAACCTGAAGGCCTGAAGGCCTGCATAACAGGAACATCTATGTGAAGCTGTGATGGTGGTGCGCAGGCCTGTTTCTACTAGATGGACAGAGTTTACCTGCCTTGTTTAGTGAGGTCCCATTTTCTATGAAGAGTGTGTAGGATTTGATGCAAGGTCATGCTGATTGTGATGCAAATTTATCTGTGTTTTTAGGGTTTATACTGTATAGTCCCTAAGGGCTATAGTTAGATGCAGTCAATACAATTTATTCCCTGAGTATGTCTTTCTGCTATACTACATCAGTTACTGATGATCCCGAGCTCTATCTGCATGTTGATTGGTAGATGGTGATAAACGAGGTCAACGTACAGACAATACATTGATGATGATTTATGTTGATGTTGTTTATAATTACTATGCTTCACAGAACCAGCTTTTCTCTCGGGAAAACAAACACAGTCACACATTATATATATATATATATATATATATATATATATATATATATATATATATATATATATATATATATATATATATATATATATATATATATATATATATATATATATATATATATATATATATATATATATATATATATATATATATATATATATATATATATATATATATATATATATATATATATATATATATATGTATGTATGTATGTATGTATGTATGTATGTATGTATGTATGTATGTATGTATGTATGTATGTATGTATGTATGTATGTATGTATGTATGTATGTATGTATGTATGTATGTATGTATGTATGTATGTATGTATGTATGTATGTATGTATGTATGTATGTATGTATGTATGTATGTATGTATGTATGTATGTATGTATGTATGTATGTATGTATGTATGTATGTATGTATGTATGTATGTATGTATGTATGTATGTATGTATGTATGTATGTATGTATGTATGTATGTATGTATGTATGTATGTATGTATGTATGTATGTATGTATGTATGTATGTATGTATGTATGTATGTATGTATGTATGTATGTATGTATGTATGTATGTATGTATGTATGTATGTATGTATTATATATATATATATATATATATATATATATATATATATATATATATATATATATATGTATATGTATATGTGTATATATATATATATATATATATATATATATATATATATATATATATATATATATATATATATATATATATATATATATATATATATATATATATATATATATATATATATAATTTATTTCTCTTGAGGGAGAATAGCACTGTTTTTTCATGATCATCAAATATGTGACATACACAGTCATGATCGAGGTTAAATGTCAGCAAATAGTTGCAAAGCATATTTAGCAACAGTAGTAGAATGTCACAGATTGTTGGCCGTCAGACTTGATACTTTTCAAACATTACTAAGCATTGCTGTTTTTGTTGGTATGCATATTGCATAATCTATATTTTTTTTCTGGAAATGACAATATTTACAAATTATGCTGAATAATTCCTGACATCCTTGTTCTGAAATATATCATACATAATACGCATACATACAGACTACATACATACAGGCATACATACAGACTACAGACTAGTCATGTAGATTACATATTAGCACACAATATATTCTGAAATTATCACACCTCACCACTTCTGCTGCCATAACAATAAGGCAGAATAGCAGAGATGGGTGCATCAATGATCATGTTCACTGAATAAGGTACCTAAGCACTATGTATGCAATTACTCTGGTTTAAGCACACTGGCTGTCTTGCAGCTGCAATGCTAGGATCACATCAGTCACATTCTTGAATGTTTCAATCTTCAAGCTGAGCTGAAGACCCAGCAAATGGACAAGCATTAATTCAATGGTATGCAGCTTTGGCTCAGTTGCTCCAGGCTCCAGCTACAAGTTCCGAAGGGAGTTGATAATGCTGATGAGAACAGCCACTCTGTGAACGGGAGGAATGGGTCAATGATATTTGTACTGGTATTCATATTTTTAGCAAGAAATTATTGTGGCAAGTTTCAATTCCACAAAAAAAACTTGGTTAGGCACAAGACAAAACAAAGGATGTTTGATTTTGGGGGGCCGGGTGGCTCAGTTGGTAGAGCGTCGGACTCGAAATCCAAGTTTTCCGGGTTCGAGTCTGGCTACTGGCGCAAGTCATTCAGTTTCCCGCCCCGGAGGGGAGTGGTTCTCCTCCCCACCCGCGGCGGCATATAGCTATAGGCTGGACTACGGGGTGGGCGAGAACAACCCCCTTCCCCCCCCAAAAAAAGATGTTTCTGTTAGTGATTGATCTGAGCCCTGAGGAGTTTACCTCCAAAAAATATCCAAGTTAAAATGTGTTGATGAGGCCCCTTGTAAACAAGATAAATTCTACCAAACAAAATATTTCCAGATTTAGGCAAATTCAATAAGTTAACTCTTAGTAAAAGTCAGCAAGCATTGGATTCATGGTGACCTCAAACACCTGACCTCAAAGGCTTGTCAATGATGAGGAAAAGCGAGAAGGATAATTGTAGCTACTCGCTGATTTGTTTTGTGGAAGAAATCCAAAGTTATAACTCTTGCCCATCTTCGTCCAATGTTCCATGAAGGGTTGTCCATGAAGAGGCAGTCACAAAATTGATGCACGGCACGTCTCGTTTAATAAAAAAAAAACGAGCAAGCTAACTACGGCTCACAAACTTAGTCAGTTATATTCCACAGCAAATCGAGAACATACGGATCGTTGCGTCATGATGATGACAATTCGCAGTTTGTATGCCTTTATCTTAACTACATAAGAGGTTATTGGCAAAACAAAACCAGATTGTGACGCCATATGACCTCGGATGACATGGTAGGGCACCCATCTAATATTGCACCTGGATAATCAAAAGTGGCCTATGATACAATGACACTAAAATAATTGGACTGCTCCAATATGTACCATAGAAAGAAAAAAAAACATTTATGTTTTCCTTTATAGTGGAAAGATCACGAAATGAAACAAACCTCAGGTCACAGACACAAAATCCGAAATATACGAGCCGTGGGTATTTATGCCCTCGTCGAATCCATCAAGATTAAAATATCTCAGTTGACAAGACCTGTTGACTTGGTACGATCGCAAGCATTTTTGGAGGTACGTCGTGACCTGGTGACCTGAATCGACATGATCTGGGATCAACATATTTACGCAATGCGCGGGATTGATGTCCCAGCAGGCAGAGTTGTGCTAAACTCATGAATCTTATGTCAAATTTGATTCAACTCTAACACAAATGAATTGAGTCTGAGTTGAGTAAGTGACGACAATTTTTAGATTAATTCGGGTCAGATTTGAATCGCATGGATTGACGTCTGAGTCAGATGAGTATCAGGATGGTGCTCCAGTCGGAGTTGAGTCGGACTCATTCCTTTGAATCAAATGATGTAATACAGCGACAACTTACAATTTGACAGATTTAGTATGGTGTCTATGGCGTTGTATGATAAGAATATAGAGCAAAATATTTAGGTGGAGGTGTCAGAAATACTTTTTAGTGTCGAGTCAGAACATTATTCGACACAATATTAAGTCAGAGTTGAGTCGGAAACAGAAACAAATAAGTCAAAGTTGAGTACTCATTTTTGTATCACGCCGCTGAGTTGGAGTTGAGTCGACTCAAAATTTGTGTCACGCTGCTGAGTCGGAGTTGAGTTAGGGTACTTCGGAAATGTCAGAGTCGAGCACAGCTCTGTTATCAGGCATGCCAAATTTGCGCCACTGTTTATTATCGGCGAAAAACCTGAGGGGGAGGTAAGTTTGCTTCTTAGTCACTTAGGGCTTAAGGGTGCGACGACTGCTGAGGTTACTTTGCGCCCATAGAGGGGGGAAGTAATTTTGACCTACCACCAGGGCGAAGGTTAAGCGCGATAAAGATAGAGCAATAATGTTGGCGCCATCGTATATTTCTCGTCAAAGCGCTTCGAAAATTATACATGTGACCGCCTTAAAAATTTGTCTTCAGGTCAAAGTCACGTGTTTACTCAAATAGATCATACTAGTGCTAACCCGTCCGCTCCGCTGAACGATTACAGGTCAAGTGGTGGTGTAAGCCAGTGATGGGCTAAGGCAATTAGGGATTGATAACCCGTTCTACCTGTGGCACACCCGTCGTACCTGGGGCATTTCACGACAGGTCGACAAAAAAAAAATCCAAGTTCACACCACCACATTTTGTATTTTGACGAAAAAAAATTATAGGGTTCTCTTGTGCCCTGAAGTCGATGGTGGCATTGCCAGTCCCGTAAGGTCAACGGTTCTCGAGATATAGCCTCGGGGATTTTTGCAAAGATACGCTGCAGGGTAATCTTTGGAGGCCTGTAGCTCCAAAACCACTGAAGATAATGCATCATATAGGTATATTGTCGTGACCGCAATGAACTGGGCAACATTTTGATTATCTCTGATTTTCAAAATTTTAATTTCGATTTTTGGATGACTTCACGTTCTTGTATTGTTTGTGCCTATACCCCTTCCCCGTCAAAAATGGCATTTTTGGGGGTGTCATATAAAAGGTTCACTATTTATCTCGTGATATGAAAAAAGAGGTAATATTTCTAAAATATTGTATTTTATTTTTTTGAATACTTCCGTTTTTGCCAATACAACATTTTAAGGGCATTTGCAGTAGAATATCGCCACTTGCACTGCATTTGGGGGTTTCGAGGGGACGTAATCTGGATCTGCGAAAAGCCATGATGTGGAGTGGGTGATATATATTAACTCTAGCCTGTGTTGGGCAATATCACTACGTGTTCGGGTAGGAGAGGGGGTACGACCCCCCTTAGCGTTTCGCCCCCAATTGAGCTGGAGCTTAGATTCAAACACGAGCGTGTTGCTTGTGACGATAAAAAGCCGATGATACCCGATTTTAAGGTCTTGGGTCATTATGTGACCTCTGAGGTCATGTCAATGACCCAAAAGTCATAAAAAAATGTAATGCGTATAAATTGAATTTAAGCGAACTAGAATCGTGAATAGGCATATAATGGGTGCCAAATTTGAAATCAGCGTCACAAAATGTCCTAGAAACTGCCAAATTAAAAAAAAGGTCATGTCAGGTCATCTGAGGTCAGTGACTTCGGTTGACCTGTGGAAGCGCATGACCCCAGTGGAGCATATAATTATGTAAAATGGATCCCAGATTTGAAATCAGCGTCACAAAATGTCCTAGAAAGCACCAGAAGAAGAAGAAAAAATATGAGGTCATCGTAGGTCAATGACCTCGGTTGACCTCTGAAAAGGTCAAACGAGGTAGCAATGTCAGTGGAAATCACAACTGTCACCTGGAAACACCTGTGCATATGCTCCTGAACAACAAACACTCGGAAACTGCACAAGTTACATGCATCGATACTACGGGACGCCAGTTGCGCCTGACATGACCTTGAGAAACGGGTCATAGGTCACGGGTCATGTGTGTTAGAAGTTCATTTTTTTTAGAGTATGTGAAAAATTGTTCAAAAGTAGAGTATTGAAAGTTTCTTCGCAATCGGTTGAACACTATGAGAGTAATTCCCGAGAAGATAAACACGAGGGGTGGCATCCCCTTACCGGTCGAGGGTTAAACACAAAGAGGGCTTGCTGTACAATAAAACAAAATCGGAGCTTTCGGCCATATTGTAGCACCCTTCGTTAGCGATTAAGAGGCATTCGGTAACATGTCATTGATCATCTTAACCCTCTCCCTACGGAAACTTTTTTCACCTTCGCCCTACGGGGGGGGGGGGGCTGACAGGCACCCGCTGTTAACTTCCAAACCAAGCAACTTAGAGCAATGCGGTAAGAACCAGCATGTTGCATGTCATGAGAGTAAGCTAACCGTATGCGATGTTTAGGTTGCAGGTTCACGGGTGACCTTCCAGGTCAAGTGAATGACCTCGGATTTACCACGTCCAAAACAGCGATTTTGCGCTTAAAAAAACCTCAAAATTAGAAATTGATAAATGTAAATAAAAAGGCATGTTCCTATACCAGGTTTGACTCAGAAATACAGAAAAGGTAATTATTTGTTCGTGTCTTGTCAAAAAAAGTCAAAAAAGTTATAAAAAAATGACGGCATCAGTTTCTTACTTACTTAGGGAGGGGAGCCATCACTCAGTCAAAAATAAAGATATTGCTTTGAAATTTGGTATGGGTATTGACCATGTTCAGTTCTCTCACATATATTCCGGTTTTTCTAACATCTTTGAAAATTTTGATTTTGTGCGGATTTTCCCAAACAAATATTTTTTTCTTTTATTTTAGGGGTCAAAAACTATTTTTAAAAAAACTGCGCACGCCACTGACAGGTCCTCCAGGGAATCGGACAATTAACACTCCTAGAAGTAAATGGCGGCTTAGGAACAGGATAGGTGCCACTAGAAGCAAATGCCGCCCCCATGGAGCAGAATAGACGCCCTACCGGACAATAAGCAAATGCCGCCCCCACGGGGTAAAACAGGCGACCTCTAAATTGGACAAATGCCCATTGCCCATTAGCAAATGCCGCCCCCATGGAGCAGAACATATGCTATCTAAACCGGACAATAGGTGTCTCCAGAAGCAGATGCCGCCCCCATACTGAGGGTCCTGGTCCCATCCAGCTAATCAAAAGTTTATATTTTTAAGGGGCCTCACAAAATAAAGTGGCCGAAATCCGTAGAGTTTTTCATATCAAGGGATTTGTTATTGGAGGCCTCTTTCCCAGGGGCCGACCCCCCCCCCCCCCCCTTCTGAAGGTCTGGTTGCGCCCCTGGTGACTAGATGATCGTAAACATGAGAAACCGAAATAAATAGTTTTAGTTTGTTACATAACTCAGAAGTGTGTTAAAGATATCCTGAGATCCTTTTTTGTTCGTTGTCAGTTTTGTGAAAGTTCAATCACAGGTGGTGTACTGGTGTTGTGTGGCGCTTGTTTACATTACGTTTTGATTTGCTTGTGTTATTTCTGCCGTGTTTTGCCGTGCCGCGCCATTATTGCATTTGTTTACATTCATACTTTTATTATGACGGTGTTTCATTGCCACTCTCAACGTTCTGCTAAATTAATAACACATGCTGTTCTTTCTGTATTTACTCAGGTGCGGCTAAAGGCCAGACCACTGGCGGATCCAGGGGAGGGGGGCAGCAGGGGGAATCCTCCCACCCCATCCCACAGGAATATGGGGGGAATTCGGTAAAAGTCGAGGGCTAAACACCTCCCACCCCATCCCTCCCCCGCGCGTTCCCAATTTATCGTAAAATCGTAAAAATTGTGTTTGCAGCAGTCAAAATCCAGCTATCCACAGTCAAAAACCGGAAAATTGGAACATGGGAAAATGAATGCCATTAAGTGTCTGGCAGAGGCTCTTGTAGGCGGTAATTGCTGGCATTGACGGATCCAGGGGGGGGGGGGCATCAGGGGCAAATGCCCCCCCCCCCTAGACACATGAATCTGGGAGAGGCATTCAATACAAGCATAGATACGCGATTTACGTGATTTAGCGATTCATACACGATTTAGCGACCACAGAGCGGTACTAGCTGTCGTTTTGTAGTATGGGAAACGGCCTACCATGTGGACGTTCCTACATATATGGACACAAATTACCAGGCATGATATCCATCTGGAACCACCATGTCGTAAGTGCTTGTGAGAGCTTCCCGGATGCATTTCAACTTAATTTGGTTCATCCCACAATCACCGGAAGGCGAGAAACCATGCGACGGGGCGGCCGTCTCAGCGTTGCGGCCTACCACGGGGCGGGCGGTATACTAGCTGTCTTTTTTTGTAGTACGGGAAACGGCAGCGGCTGCGCGTGGTCGCGGATAACAATAGAAAGTGGGCGGAGTTACCTATCCATACTTACTTTATCCATGATACAAGTATGCCCCCGCGCGTTCCCTGCACTGAACGTGAAAAACATTGATCTTAGGAGAAAACTTCATGATGAAAACGGAAGTTTTTTCTCGAGTGATTGAATTTGAATTTTGTATGTTGGTATCCCTTTCTTTCAACAGCGCACCTTTTGCAATTCAAGCAGCCCCGGTGACACTTAACCCGCGCACTGCAGGGGGCGGGGTTGATTTCGGCCTCCCCTCAGGTTTTTCAAAGCTAGCGAAAAAACGGCGGCGCGCGGCACACCTATTAGGACATCAATTGCGCACACTTAAAACAAAACTCGGGTCATCTCAGGTCAGCTCACCAGACCAGGTCAAGTGACCTCACCTCCAACAATGTTTGCAGTTGTGCCAAAGCCAGAGTTTTTCACCGATCAGTTTGAAACTTGCAGGATGTCATGAGGGCATAAGTACTTACAATTCGTTTATCTCGGAATTTTGATATCGGTGACTTAAGGTCAGATCAATTTCGTAACCTCCCCATAGTAAGTCAATGGGGAAATATACAAATGCTTCCTATTTCAAGGATATGCATGATATTAGTCCAATTACTTCTGGATCATGTTATTATAGAATATTCTTGATGACCCAAGTGTAATTTTTGTTCAGTGACCCCTATTGGGTCATTTGAGGTCATGCGAGGTCACCATCACTTTTTTGTCAATAACTCCCGACATAATGAAGATAGCCAAACACATTGATGTAAAACAGACATCAATGTGTTTGTCTCGTCGAGATACGTCTTCCCATATGCAAAATGCCCTACTTGGATCACCACTTGACCTTGACCCGAGGTCAAATTGTTTAATTGACTTAACAAGGTCACCATGTATATCATTCGAAGCGCCTTGACAAGATAAACACAATGGCGTAAACAGTTTTCCGTTATCTTTATTAAGTAAAAAGGTAATGGCAAAAAACGATTTAGCAAAAACATAATATTTTTGACCTCTGGAGCCTCAAACATTGACTCGAGATCAAATCTGAGGATTTGATGAGGACCTCAGCGATTGCAAATTTCACTGGCTGGCGTTCACTTTTTCCGTTTGTTTCTAACTAGCATCGTTTCGGAGATATATGGGAATTTCTGGAGCGGTGTCCTAAAATAGGAAAAAACTAGAAAATTTGACCTTTGATGACCTCTGGTGACCTCAATTTTGACCTGACCTAAAAGAACACTGAAATACTTTCGATAGAACATGTATCCAGCTATCAAATTCCTTTTTACGCTTCTCGCTACGTAGCGTAGTTTTCGAGATCTCAGGGGGGGGGGGCGGAAATCAACCCCCCTGCAGTTCATGTTCGGCGCAAAGCCCCTGCAGTGCGCGGGTTAACCCGCGCCGCGCTGGGGGGGGGGGGGCAGAATCTGCCCCTCCTGGAGTTTCTCAATAACTTGGAAACTATGAAAGATATCAACTTCAAACGTTCAGTACCTTATTCTGCATCAATTCTGCGTCGTCCCACTAAAATCCAATTCAATTGATGTAGTATTTTCGGAGATAATGACGTTTTAATGACGTCATGTCATGGGATTTTGGGTGGAAAAACGATACATGTTTGAACAAGGGTAGAAAATAAAGTTGTGAAGTGAATTGCAAAAAAAACGTCAAAAGAAAGGAAATGACTTTTTCTACAAAACGGCTATCTCGGAGTTTGCAATTTTTTTGACCCCCCTCCCAAAAAAAAATCGGGAAAAAATCCACATTTTTTTCAAGTGAGTTTCTTAAGCTCGAATTTCAAAATAAGGTGACCGTCGAAATCCGCCGAGAAAAATAAATTGGGGTACCTTTTTGCCACAAGAAGATCCCCACGGAGAGAGGCTGGACTCGCCAATGGGCCCCTTGGCGTTTTTTGGCGATGGCGCCCCTGATCGCCGAGCTGCCACCCCAGTCAAAATCCCTTAAAATACGCCCTGGACAGATGTCTGCCTCGAAGGCATGTGGCGATGATGGCGTTACCATTGCTATGGTCTGCATGGCATTTCCTGTTATCGCACCACACTTACTGCACATTGTTAACGAGTCGATCGTGTCTGGGGCACCCTGCCGAGTGCGCGGAAAGTAGCAAGTGTCACACCGCTACACAAGACAGGCTCTGTTGTCGACCCTTATAACTACAGGCCAATATCGATTCTCCCGACCGTGGCTAAGGTGACTGAGCGAGTGATTTGTAGTCAATTAATGTCTTGCCTGCTTGGCCACTGCATTCTCGGCGAAGAGCAACATGGTTTCCGGCCCAGGCACTCTACGGAGTCGGCGATGTTGGACGCAGTGGGTTGTATTGTTAGTAACGTAGATGGGGAACGTAGTCTGACAACAGCAGACACATCGAAAACATTTGACAGCGTCCCGCATCGCCGGCTCCTGGAGAAGCTCGAGTGGTACGGTATTGATACGCATTGGTTTCGTGATTGGTTATATGAGCGCTCACAGCGTGTGCAGGACAGCGACATCGCCCCAGTCTCGCACGGCGTAGTACAGGGGTCTCTTGGGCCAAACCTCTACTTATTGTTTACAAACGACCTCCCCTGTTACTTCACAGAGACCAAACTTGTAATGTATGCAGATGATGTACAGTCCATCCACTCATGCGAGCCCGGCAACCTTCAAACACTAAAGAAGGATGTAGAAGACACATTGAAAGCGACCCACGTTTGGTTTGTTGCCAATAGTTTAAAACTTAAAGGGACATTGCCACCTTTCTGAAAGTTGTCAAATATACGCCGGTTGTACCCGAAAATAGGAAGTAAGTGCTGCTGAAAACGATGGTGATATGTTTTTTCTCGAAAACGACACTTAACTTGATAAAAATTAAGTTGTTTAAATTTGGGATGATGACGTCATATTGAGCTCTAGAGAGCTATATAGAAATCCTTTACGCTGCCAAAATAAGGCACATTTTTTTCTAGACAATTCTGGCGCTTTGAATACAAAACCAACCATTGAACGTATGCTTCTTCGTACACCACCGTCAAACTAGGAGCAGATTTATTCCAAATGTAGTTTGATATTTGAGGCATCTCGATTTCGCTGAAAATTGATACACTGACCATATCCGATACGCTGATCACGAATCCAATGTTTTTGATCTGGGATTGTTTCGTACCTTACGAAATACGGACGGTCATACATACATACGAACAGGGACGTCGGAACTATGTTCAAGTTGGGGGGGGGGGGGGGCCGGAGGCATTCTGAAGTCGATTCTTTCCATGCAACGCCCATAGGCGTAATGGTAAAATCAAAAAAGTTGGGGGGGGGGGGGGCTGCCCCTCCCCCCACCCCTGTTCCTACGCCTATGCATACGTAGGTCCGCCGGGTATCTCGATTTCGCTGAAAATTGTTCCACAAACCATATCCGATGCGCTGATCACGAATCCAATGTTTTTGGTTTTGGATTTTTGTATCTTACGAAATACGGACGGTCATACATACGAAGGTCCGCCGTGTATCTCGATTTCGCTGAAAATTTGTGTACAGAGTACAGACCATACAGCATACTTAGGACACTGATCACGAAATCTTCCGTTTGATATTCCGATTTGTATTCTTGATGATTTTATTTCGCAGACAGTGTAATGCTTTCTACATTTATTTTCGTATCGCAGTGCAGGGAACAGTTAACAGTATCATACACGACATTGTGCCCACCCTTGACTAGCCAGATGCAACAACCTGATCAACTATTATCAAACCGAAATGTGCTTCCTTCACGAATAATGCGACAAAATGCATCCTTTGGTTACCAAAACCACACGAGTGTCCCTATTCAGCCTTTACCGAGCAAAATAAAAAAGGTACCGTACAACACAGCCATCCAGATTATTTAAATGAGAACGATCTGCTTCAGGCAAAAACGCAGGTGAAGGGAAGGGAAATAGGCCGGCCGGAAGCGGGCGGCCACCTTGCTGCGCTCGGTCAGCTGGCCAGCCCTGCCTGCCTCCTTCGAGGGACGCTTGGCCGCTGAGCTCGGCTCCGACTCGGACTGGAGCAGACGCTTCTTTACCGCCTGTGGGTAGAGAGGGGCGGTCAACTCAAGGGGGGGGGGGAGCTCAGGTCATGGCACGACCACACCAACATACAGTACAACAACCAGCGTACAACAACCAGGGTCAGACACAGCAGCAGGTCACATGGGATCAGACACAGCGGCAGGTCACACGGGTCAGACACAGCAACAGGTCAAACGGGTCAGACACAGCAGCAGGTCACACAGGTCAGACACAGCAGCAGGTCACATGGGTCAGACACAACAGCAGGTCACACAGGTCAGACACAGCGGCAGGTCACACAGGTCAGACACAGTGGCAGGTCACATGGGGTCAGACACAGCAGCAGGTCACACAGGGTCAGACACAGTGGCAGGTCACACGGGGTCAGACACAGTGGCAGGTCACACAGTGACAGGTCACATGGGGTCAGACACAGTGACAGGTCACACAGGGTCAGACACAGTGGCAGGTCACATGGGGTCAGACACAGTGGCAGGTCACACAGGGTCAGACACAGTGGCAGGTCACATGGGGTAGGACACAGGGTAAAACACTTTCTGTCAGTGCACCATCTTATGTACAGTATGACGTCACAGCATCATATGGTAACATCAGAAAAACAGAGGCATTGTGCACCAGGGCAGCATTTCCATATTTCTTCTGACGAAGCCGTTATTATTATAAATAGGTTAGATTAGGTTAGTTTGCATTAATACATCAGACAACTTATTTACGCTTTAGGGTTAGGTTTTGTCTACAAGATGGTCTGGGGGTCTGGGGTACAACAGCTCCCAGTAGGGCTGCAGCGCAGTGAGCGGATTGTTCTAAACGTTGGTCCCTGTAACCGTAATTGCTGTAAAGGTTAGGCCAGGTTTGATTATGTTATTATAATTGCTTCCTGACACACCCTGGTTAGGTTTAATGCCTTTGTCAGAAGAAATATGGAATTTTTGCTGTGGTGCACATTGCAGCTGCTTTTCTGATGTTACCATATGCTGCCATACTGTGAATGGAATTACACGGCGCACTGACAGGTACCTACCTGAGTCGAATATTACCTACCTGTATCACTTTTGGTCAAATAATCTTACATTTCCATAATTTATAATTTTGCTCACTGAACAATGAACATCATCACTAGCAAACATATTGATAGAACACCACTGGCGGATACAGTTGCAGTGGAATACCAGTGGGCATAGCCCCTGCCAAATGTGAACAAAATGCAGACAATTGGCATGTTTCAGCATTTCATATACAATATAAGCAACTTTTATTTGGTGAAATGTGTTTTGAAATCCTCCTCAGGGTAACGTAAAAGTACAATTTCCTCTTTCAATTTTGTAATGTGTCAAAACCTTCTTTTCAATCTTAAAATAATGGCACGTGGCACATTTTCCCACTTATTTTTTTACAAAAGTATCCGTCATAGGCGTCTGATTACCCAAATATTTTTTCTCCTAATGCTAAACAAATTGCCTTTTGTCTGGCTTATGCTCTTGTGATATTTGAAACGATAATCACAGCATAATTAGTGAATACGTTGATAGGAAAATAGGAACCTGTTGGGCCGTTAGCTGTTGGTAAATGAAATAGCATGGCGACTCACCTGTACACCGTAGTATAAATCTTTGATTCGCCACACACAACACAGGGTATTCGAGGCATACCTGATTGCTCTTAAATTGAAATTATTGACTTAAAAAGATTCAAACTGGTCAAATGTTGATGGCACGGCGTAACACATCAATCAGCAATCAAACATCACGATTCGCGATCATAGAAAATCAAGGTTTCATTCCAAACAAGTACACCCGGCCATAACGAGAGCTGACGTCATCGGTACAAAACTCCATATAAGGGTGGGCCTTACTAAGGCCCAAATTTTAAAATCACAATTGAATTTCTCTTAGACCAGATATCTGTGTTTGTTTTCAATGTTACCCCCCTAAGTTTCGCTCTAAGGCCACTAACTTAGCTATCTCAACTCAAAACTAGTGTTAAGGTGGGAATGTCCCTAACAAAACATAAATTTTACTGATAAAAACACGCCAACGACAAACACCAAGTAACTTTTCAGTTACCTTCAACTCTAGTTTCCGCATCAAAAGCCAAAATTTTAGGGATTATCATTGATTCTCATCTCTTATGGGAAACACAAGTATCACTCTTTGTGCGCCGTTGCTACGCAACGTTGCGCGGTCTTTCAAAACTGTCCCATAGTCTTTCACATGACGTTAATAAATTTTTAATAGAATCGCTTGTTTTCCCACACATTATATATTGTATCACTGTATGGGGTGGGTGTGGAATTACGCAGAAAAAAACGTTTGCAAAAGGTGTTAAATCATTGTGCTCGCGTCGTGTTTTGCGCCCGTAAATCGGAGCATGTTTCACCTTTTCTTGAGGAACTGCAGTGGTCATCAATTGAGATGCGAATGTGAGCGGGACATCGCAATGCTTTATCGCATTTTCCGTGACTGCGCCCCGGTGCCTGCGCGACTTCATCAGCCACCGCCGTGACGTGACCATCAGGGATACTCGGGCCACAGCGGCTGGACTGCTGCAGCTTCCGCGTGAGCGCACCGAGTTGGCAAGGCGGTCTTTTGGATGCACGGCGCTCTCGCTGTGGAATGTAGACCCTGTCTCAGTTAGGGAGCCAAGAGCTCAGCTGTCTGTAAGAGGGAAGCCGATACATGGCTGAGGGCTCGGAACCAAGTCGGGTGACTTTTCTGTATATTTTTATTATCGGCCAGTCTCTGGAGTATGTAGCGTTGTATTTTATCCTGTATGGCACGTTTTATTCGGTGTTCACACTGCATGTATTGACTCGTGGTCATATAAGCCATCGTATGGAGACTATTGAAATAAATGATTGATTGATTGGAATTGGTGAAGTATTTTGGGAGATAATGACGTTTTAGTGACGTCATATGCCATTTTTGATGAAAAAACGATAAATGTTTGAAATATCGTAGAAAATAGCGTTTTGATGCAAATCGCAAATAAAAAGCGTCAAAAGAAAGGAAATAACATTTTCTTCCACACGGCAGTCTCGGATATTCAATATTTTGGGTTTTTGACCAAAAAAATGTAAAAAAAGAATTTCAACAAAAGTTTTTTTGAAAGATTTTCGAAAACCGGAAGATGTATTAGAGAACCGAGTATGGACGATGCCAAAACCAAATTTAAAAGCAATATCTTTATTTTTGACTGACTTATGGCTCCCTAAGTATACGTAACTCAGGACGTCATTTTTGGAAATTGCGTGCTTTTTTGCTTTTACTGACCAGATAGACAAATAAATGCCAACACTGCATTTCTGAGACAAAACTAGTCTAGAAACATGCAATGTTTATTTAGATTAATCAATTTCAAGTTGTGTCCTTATTGTGACCTGACCTTGACCTGAGGGCCATTATGTGGGGTCAGGTTGTGAAAATGACTACTTCTATCGAATTCTACGTGTAAAATAACCCATACAACATGTGTCGCATGGCTTTCGTAGACCTGTGACCTTTTGTGACCTGACCTTGACCTTTGCTTAAAGTTTCACTTTTACTTATGCGGGAGATGCATTATAAATTTGAGAGCACTTTGTGAGATAATAGTCGAAATATAAGGCTTTGGATGGAAAGCCCAAAAACCCATATACTTAAATTTTGACACTTGACCTGACCGTGACCTGACATGTGGCCTTATTTTAAGAAGTTTGGGTATGCGTTACATTCTTATCACTGAGCTTTCGATCGCCGCCTTGCGCGTCGCACTGCGGTCATTGGTTCGGAATATACGAGGGGGGGGGGGGGTAAAATTTACCCCCAACGCCGGGCGTTCGGCTGGAGACCCCAGCGCCGCGCGGGCTAAGTCGTCCGTCACTATACGTCAGGCCGTTTGGGTGGGAGAATCATGGTTTCAGGAACTTTGGTGGGGGGGGGGGGGATCCCTGGATCCCCCCTGGATCCGCCCAAGCCTAGGTATGTGGAAACTAACAGGCAGACGTAAGTTTTTTTAATACTGGTCGTACCAGAGAACCCTTGCGCACGTGGGTCATGACCGTGGCGCCAGATTCTTCCAAACAACGAAATCACGGTGCTTTCAATTCAGCAATCCTGCAGCATCGCTGTATACGTGGGATGATATAGATTACCATCGATCTAAACTATAACTGAATGCAATAGTTTCGTCAGCAGTTCTGAGATACCTAACGTTAACGTAATTTGATGAACAGGGTAAACTTGTATCTGTCAATGAAACCGATATCGAGATGGACCCAAACGACCTTCAAAGCGGGCGGGGGAGTTGCGTCTCAGCCACAGGGCGATGGTTAGCATACGCTGTATGTGTTGTACATTGGCAATGTCGCGCGTATACATTGCCATTTGAAGTATCGAAGTGAAATCCACTCATTTGTGAAATTTAATGAAGGACATACAACTGACACCAAAAACAATGTATTTATTTTCACGCTGTATACGTAACTGGACTGGACCCTCAGCGTCTACCAATGGCGGTAGCCCGCATCCTATTATGAAGTTTGGCGCGCACCTGAGCTGCAGTCCTCCCGCCAAACGTCTTCCCCTGGCGCTTGATCCAGATTCTAAGCAAGGTACTTTAATAGAGGTAGGGGTGTAAGGTTTCAGTCACGTGACCTCCCAGCGCACGTGCAACCAATCGCCGGGATCCTCCAGTGTGGTTGGCTCCAAGGAATCTCAGTCAGCTGATACTCCCATTGGTTTAACATGGAGATTTTGCAATGCTTTTTAGGGAAAAAATATTTAGGTACTAAATGACTTCGCAGGTAGATTCATGACCCGGGTATGGATAGAAGATAGAACAAGGTATTTTTGTATCACCCAGCGGTAGCTTTTCCCGCCTTATATTCCTCACACACAGTGTATTCAAAACCTTCCACGGGGTGGGTGTTACGGTTTCACTTCAACAGGATGCGGCACAGGCTATGCAAAAAAAAAACAGCAACAGCCAATACAAGTACAAGCCAATACGTCGAGGTAAAAGACAATACAAGTAAATAATGCAGGGGAAAACAGTAAGACACATACACAGTGAGCACTCATAGGTCGCAGATAGCAGATTTAAAAGTACTTAGGGTGGTGATCCCGCTGATATCAGGGGACAGGCCGTTCCAGGCAGCCGCGGCTCGGTAAGAGAATACGCTCTGCGTAGCGGACAGACGGCATTTTCGGAGCTGCAGGGATCCGCGGTCAGAGGCGCGAGTCTCGCGGGTCGACACAGCAGCGCGGGGGGTAAAGAGCGCGCGGATGTTGGCAGGCACACCCTCTTCCTTCAGC
The DNA here is from genome assembly GCA_036785665.1 of Chirona hameri. Classification (NCBI taxonomy): domain Eukaryota; kingdom Metazoa; phylum Arthropoda; class Thecostraca; order Balanomorpha; family Balanidae; genus Chirona; species Chirona hameri. The sequence continues at coordinate 22,593 of JAXIVJ010009688.1, read as the reverse complement.
GCCTTGAACACTTTAACAAGGTCATGGCGAGCCACCATGGCCTCGATCCTTACCCATCCTAGGGAATTTAAGGCCGGAGAGATGTGGAGATGTTTTTTGGTTCCAGTGATTACTCGGGCGGCGAAGTTGATTACTTTTTGAATTTTGTATAGTTGACCCTTGGCCGCTCCGCCCCACACGCAGAGACAGTAGTGGATGTGTGGGAAAACATACGTCTGTACGATAATTTTGAGGACTTCGCAGGAAAAGTAGTGCCGAAATCTGTAGAGTGAGACGAGGATTCCGTTGCATTTTGAGACCAATCCGGAGACATGCGCGTCCCATGACAGACAGGGTTCTAGAACGACGCCTAGGATTTTTAATTTCTTTGAAGGTTTAATGGTCGCGTCATCAATTTCGAAGTGGAAGTCTGATGCTTTTTTCAGATTATGCTTGGAGCCAACAAGGAGAAAGTCAGTTTTCTTTTCATTGATTTTGAGAGAGTTTGCCCCGAACCATGCTTGAAGTTCGAGAAGAGTGAGTTCCAGTCTGTTTTTCAGGGCATCTAGCCCGGGTTTGTCAGAGGGCGCGCAGTCCAGGTGGACGGTGTCATCCGCGTATGAGATGAGGTGACCATGGGTTAAATGTCCAGACATGTCGTTTGTGAATAAGATGAAGAGGATTGGTCCAACGATGGAGCCCTGGGGCACGCCGCACGACATCGGCAAAGTCAGCTGCCCACCTCTCACTACCTGGGCACGGTCACTCAGGTAGCTGCGGAACCACGCAGTGTCGATGCCATACCATGCCATCTTACTCAGGAGAACGTCGTGGTCGACGCTGTCGAACGCCTTTGAAAGATCATACGTCGTTACCGACGATACAAGACCTCTGTCGATGTTTAGAGCAAGGCGCTCGACAGCACCGAGCACGGCATCCTCAGTGGAGTGTCCTTGTTTATACGCGTACTGGGATGGGCTAAGTAGGTTGGCCGAGTTCAAATATACTGTCAGCTGACTACATACAACCTTCTCCAATATCTTCGATAGCGCGCTAAGTAGCGATATTGGCCTATTGTTAGAGGGTATCTGAGGGTCACCGGTCTTGGGTATGGGCACGACACATGCGGTTTTCCACTGCCTCGGGAACACCTTCACCAACAGCGACAGGTTAACCAGGCGCAGCAGATGCGGACCCACAACTGCGAAGCACTCGCGGACCGCAAATAGCGGCACCTCGTCCAGCCCGACCGCGCGCGACGCACTCATCTGCTGGATGCAGCGGGATAGTTCAGGCAAAGTGGCCGGCCTGAGCTTGAAGCCAGCGGCGCACACGGTCGGCGGCCTGGGGTTCTCACGGCCAGCAGCGACAGCGTCCCTGAGGTCGGCCGCGATGCGAGGCTCTACGTCGGCAAAGTGCCGGTTTAACTTGTCAGCTGCCGCCACTGTCTCCTCCGGACTTCCCGCGGGAACGCCGGCCGGCGTCGCAGTCGCCGTGGCGAATTTCTTGAAGGTCGGCCAGAACCCGCGGCGGTCTCCCGAGGTCATGTCGCCACAAAGGAACTGGCGCCGGGCGGCGATGAGGCGACTCTTCACCTGGTTGCGGAGACGCACAAAGTCCACTCTCGCCTCCGGGGTGCGTAAGCAGAGCCAGGTGTCTCGCGCGTTGTCCCGCTCGGACAGGAGAGCTTGCAGAGCTGGATCGTCGGCGATCCAGGGGCAGTGCGGTCTAGCAATGCGTACACGCTTGTGCGGGCAGTGGCGGTCCATGACAGTGTTCCACACGCTCATGAAGTTGTTGACGCATTGGTCAACATCCGTTGCGCCATCTATGCCGTCCCAGTCGGACTGCAGCAGATCAAGACAGATGGCGTTCCAGTCTGCTCGCCTCCAGCTGCGGATGGTTCGCCACTGTACCGGCCTGCGCACTCTGCCGAGCTGCGCCGATACCATGATCGGCTGGTGGTCGCTGATGATGTTCGGGAGGATGGTGACCTCCGGCGCTGGCTCCGTCTGGTTTGTGATGATGTGGTCTAATGCTGATGGAGTCGGTTCGAGATGAGTGGGGCCGTCAATCAGCTGGATCATGTTCGGCTCCCTGATGACTTGTAAGTAGCGGCGCGTGTCCGGTGAGCTGGAGTCAAGCACGTTGAAGTTTAGGTCGCCGAGGGCGAAGACGGGTCTGTCGGCACCGGCCGCCTCTTTGAGCTGGTCCTCCAGGTGCTCCAGGCTGGCTGCCACCGGACTGTCGGGTGGTCGGTAAATTACTCCTACTGTAGTCGGCCGGCCGCCGCGCCAGGTGACCGACGCCCACAACGTCTCCAGTGGTCCTTCACCCGGTATGGAGAGCTGCTTCACCTGCATCTCCTCCCGGTGCAGGATCGCGACGCCGCCTCCTCGGTCCCGTCGCAGGATGCAGTAGCCGGGAAAGGACAGAAACTTGTCGAGGACCTGCGATTTCAGCCAGGTTTCCGATAAACATAGCAGGTCTAGTTGATGGTTGTCTAGCAAGATCATGATGTCGTCTAGTTTGCATGTCAGTGAGCGGGTGTTGAGGTGACCGATCCTGAGCAGGTTGCGCGCGGCCGCGGCCGTGGCTGCCCGCCGCACACCGGGCGCGCCGCCGTCCATCAGACGGCGGGTCCGGCGCTCCGTCAGCCGTGCGGGCCGGGCCAGGCAGCGCGCCACGTCAGGCCGGGCTTGGGCTTGGGCGTCTGACGGAGAAGCAGGCGTCAGCGGGTCGTCTCTGTCTTGCGTCACTGACCCTGTCGTGGTGACGGATGGTTGTTGGCACACTACACGACAGGGCCCATCGGGGTCCCCAGTGCCGGGAGCAGTCGGCTGGTCGCTGCTCCCTCTCTCCCTCGCTCGGCGGGCCCGCCACCCGCCCCGGGCTCCCCGCCGCGCCGGCCGCCGGGAACGTGCCCCGGTGACCGTTTGGCCGCCTGGCATTTGTTGACTTTAGCCGGGCGGCACTGCGGCGGGTATCCCCTGGTCAAGGGGGGTTGCCATGGCGACGGCCAGGCTAGTGGTGTTCATCTGCACTGCCGCGTTAGTGTACGTTGGAAAAGAAGTAGTTCTAGAAAATAGACGCAAGACTCTTGAAGAAATGCAATATTCAAGCACGTAATATCACAGCCGCACCATAGAGAAAAAAAGACACCTATTTGACTGAAAACTTGAAGCGTTCACACACTTTTGCTGACACAGACACTTCCCAGGTTTCTGTCTTCCGGCTTGGTTTTTCACACAGGTTTCAAAATCGCAAATCTTCTAAGGTAGATAATAAGTCGAAGACGCAACTCACAGTCTTTGCGGTGTAGCACGCAGATGAACTCGAAGATAACGAACACGTAGACACTAAATTTCACGAAGCGGGGTGTCTAATTCCCCGAGTAAAACCGAAAACAGTGCGGAGCGGCCGGGGGTCGCCCGTCTAGCGCGCCACCCCGCCGCCCGGCGGGTCTGGATCACAGACCACAAATCGCACGCGTTCGGATATAGCGCTTATGGAGGTGGTATCCGTGGCGGTGGGTGGTATTTTCGGATGGGGGGGGGGGGAACAAACCCAGTGGCCCCTTCAATCAAATTGGCCCCATCTCACGGTACCCCCCCCCCCTAAAAAATGGCGCGAAATGGTATCTCCTCGGATTTAAGCCACTATATTTTGCAGGGACCTAAATAGTCGCAAAAAAACGTCGGACAGGCCCATGTTGAAGTCTCAGGCCTTCCGAGGGCCCCCTCAGGCCTACCGAGGGACCCCTCAGGCCTACCGAGGGACCCCTCAGGCCTACCGAGGGACCCCTCAGGCCTACCGAGGGACCCCTCATGCTCACCAAGGGCCCCATCAGGCCATACCGAGGGTCCCATCAGGCCTACCGAGAGCCCCTCAGGCCTACCGAGGGCCCCTCATGCCTACCGAGGGCCCCTCATGCCTACCGAAGGCCCCCTCAGGCCTACCGAGGGACCCATCAGGCCATACCGAGGGTCCCATCAGGCCTACCGAGGGCCCCTTATGCCTACCGAAGGCCCCTCCGGCCAGGGCCACCTCAGGCCGACTGGGGGCCTACTGTCGGCCTTAGAGGGCCCCTCAGACTGGCTGGGGCACCTCGGGGCCTTCGGTCAACTTCTTGAAGGGTCCCTCTGACAAATTTATGTGTTGGGGGGGGGGGGGGCGGGGTAAATCATGTTCCCCACCACTACTTCTTGAGTGAGGGGGAAGCTTATTAAAAAGAAATGCGTCAACCGAGCCGCCCAAGACAACTTTGACCGCCTGAACTGTTGCCATCTGACGTCACGACCAATCGGAGAGCAGAATTTCAAATTACGTAAATATACTTAATTATTTAAAAAACTAATAATCCGGAGGAATTTATAGTGAAGTGTCAATCTAAAAGAATATGTTTTATTAATTTGCTTTTCATAAAACACATAATAGTAGTGACTTAGGTACCCTGCAACTAGTCCATTATTTTTTGTCAGAGATGGCGGTAGCTAATGCGCCAGTTCACTAGACAATGCGCCAGTTTACTAGACAAACCCGGGCCTCCAATCAGATTCCTCCATTTGGTCACATGTCCTCTTGCCACCCACCTGATTCTAAGGTCGCCCAGCTTCGGCACATGCCCTCGTATTCTAAGTAGAGACGCGAGGCTGCTGGTTTGCTCTGGAGTACACCGCTGAAGGTTTTGTTTCTTCTGCGACTCTTTGACGCTTGGACCAGCATCACTGCTTTCAACGTTCTGGGAAGGTTCTTCACATTCGTATTCGTCCTCTTCGTTGCCAAGTTCTAGAATTGCACCGAGGTCCTTCCCGGCGTATTTTGCCACCTTACCCTCATCGAGGCAGGTCATCAGGACGGCTGCTTTGGTAAGCTCAAGAGTAGCATCCGGGAGGCGATAATATTGGCGATGGACATTTTTGTTGTGTTCCATATGACGGGTTAGTATTTAAAAATCTTCTTCCGACAATGCGATGTCGTCCCACAATACTTCCTCAGACGTGTGGCTGTGAAAAGGTCTGGCTGTTCCATATCTATGTCCTTCACCAGCGTCTACAAGACTGTGCTGCCTTCGTAGTGCCCCTTCTTTGCGCCTGGTGCCGCCAGGAGAAACTTGTTGCCTCCGTCGATAAAGTTGTCTCACACCCGTATCACCGTCTGGATGGCTCTTGAGGCATCTTCTGGCACCAGCACTGGTACTCTGTTTCCACATTTACCCCTGACCATGAGGACATCCATTTTGTCATACAGTTGTTTTTCCAGGCGCCCCATGTTTGACTTAATTTCACTTATCGTTTCCGTTTTATATTGGTCTTTCCGAAGCCAAGATGCTAGCAGAACCCGTGACACCTATGTTGGTCTACGTTTGTTGAAGACCAGTAGTCGGCCCAGTACACGTTTCGTCAGCGAAACATACGCTTCTTTGGTCGTCACATATTCTGTTGTCTGTGCTTCCAGTGACTCCTTGGTTTTCTCTGTAAACCTCTTCAGGTCTTCGGTTAGGGACATTTATCTTGTCGTACTTCTTTTCATCTATTGTCTGAATAGCCACATGGGCTACTCGGGTATTCCAATACAAATCATGCAGTTGGATAACAGAATTGTAATGCAGTGAGATACTGTAAGAAGCTGAGACAACGATATGATCCGGTCACAACGCATGGATAACTAAAACGTATTCCTACCTGTAGCCCTTCCACTGCATTTTATAAATTTGATGAACAGGGTAAAAATTAGAAATCCTCTACGAAGTAGGTCTCCTGAAAAAGTTCCACTGTGTCATGATAAGAAACAGCAATTGGTAGACTCACATACAGTCCCAACATATGACCAAACTTGCAAACCGATGTTGCTGAGCAACTTCGGTATGCAAGATAAAGGGCATAGACTGACAGTCCATAACTTCAAGACTTTGATGTACAAACTTTAAAAAACGTTAGTTTGTTATATTGTCCAACTGTGAATGCAGTTTACGGCCAAGGCAGGTAAAACGGCCGGCCGATGAAGTGACAATACGTAATTTAGCTGCAACAACCCTGCAACTTACGTGGCGTGGGCGATGGTCACGCGCACCCTTTTGCAACTCAGCAACTGATTGCCCGACCGAGGCAAAATTCACCATACATTTCGTTCGCGCTCGCTCGTTCATCGCCAACTACGGCACCATACTGGTTAATATCCGAACGAAAATACAGATATGAGCAAATGGAAACTTACCTCTACGTTCTTCCGCGCCTTCTTGGTTCGTCCAAAGCAACTCCGCTTCTGTAATAGTTAAGAGGATTTCACCAAATTCATTTCATATACTAACCAACCAAACCAAAAACAGTATGAAATATGAACCAATGACCGCCAAACATGCATAGATGCACCTCCCATATATATCCGTTCAAGAAATAAAACTGTTTTTAATTTTAAAACAAAGAAGGGGATTTCATAATGGACATGGGTGGAAAGCAACTGGGGCGCAGTCAGACCTTTAAAAAAAGAGGGATCAAGCCAGGCATGATGCCCCCCTCAGCCCTCCCCCCAAATACCCTTGGATATGAAACTCGACGGATTTCAACCACTGTATTTAATGAGGCCCCTTTTTTATTTATTAACCTTTAATGAGCTTAATTGGACCAGGACCCTTAGATATGCCCCTACACAGATTCAGTGGGCACCTGGGCAGGCTCGATAGGCCCATGGACACTCAATGGGCCACTGTAATGCTCGAGAAGCCCCTGGGCAGGTGTTTTGGCCCTGGGTGGGCTCAATGGGACCTTGGACATGCCCAAGGGGCCCCCTGGATTGGCTTACAAAGCCCGTCAGTGTCTTTGAAAGCCCATGACATATACCAGTGACCCCCTCGCCTGGTTTGAGGGCTCTCGATGGCTTTTGAAAGCCATTTAGCTAATGAATATGGTGTCTGGACCAATCTTGATGTGCCCCACACACAAATCAATTTTACAAGGTTTAGACGCGTTTAATCTTGTACCATTGCACTACAGAGCAAGTACTGTGGAAAAGCTTGCGTACCCAAACTCTTGTACCCAAAACAAGGATTGTACGCGATTTCCCATGTTCAGAGCTAGTATTACCATGGTATGACAATAGTGTCATGGTATGGGGGTACATGGTATGGGGGTAAAATTTACCCCCACCCCCGGGCGTTCGGCTGGAGACCACAGCGCCGCGCGGGTTAAGTCGTCAGTCACTATACGTCAGGCCGTTTGGGTGGGGGAATCATGGTTTCAGGAACTTTAGTGGTGGGGCATGGCCCTTTGTCCCCTCTGGATCCGCCCAAGCCTAGGTATGTGGAAACTAACAGGCAGACGTAAGTTTTAATACTGGTTGTACCAGAGGACTCTTGCGCAGTGCGCACGTGGGTCATGACCGTGGCGCCAGATTCTTCCAAACAACGAAATCACGGTGGTTTCAATTCAGCAATCCTGCAGCATCGCTGGATACGTGGGATGATATAGATTACCATCGATCTGAACTATAACTGAATGAAATAGTTTCGTCAGCAGTTCTGAGATACCTAACGGTACTCAACTTGTATCCGTCAATGAAACCGAAACCGAGATGGACCCAAACGACCTTCAAAGCGGGCGGGGGGGGGGGGGGGGTGCGTCTCAGCCACAGGGCGATGGTTAGCATACGCTATATGTGTTGTACATTGGCAATGTCGCTCGTATACATTGCCATTTGAAGTCTCGAAGTGAAATCCACTCATTTGTGAAATTTAATGAAGGACATACAACTGACACCAAAAACAACGTATTTATTTTCACACTGTATACGGAAAATAAATACGACGCTGTCCAGACGCTGAAGGTCTGGACTGGACCTTCAGCGTCTACCGATGGCTGTAGCCCGCATCATATTATGAAGTTTGGCGCGCACCTGAGCTGCGTCCTCCCGCCAAACGTCTTCCCCTGGCGCTTGATTCAGATTCTAAGGTCGCCCAGCTTCGGCACATGCCCTCGTATTCTAAGTAGAGACGCGAGGCTGCTGGTTTGTTCTGGAGTATACCGCTGATTGTTTTGTTTCTTCTGAGACTCTTTGACGCTTGGACCAGCGTCACTGCTTTCAACGTTCTCCTGGGAAGGTTCTTCACATTCGTATTCGTCCTCTTCGTTGCCAAGTTCTAGAATTGTACCGAGGTCCTTCCCGGCGTATTTTGCCACCTTACCCTCATCGAGGCAGGTCATCAGGACGGCTGGTTTGGTAAGCTCAAGAGTAGCATCCGGGAGGCGATAATATTGGCGATGGACATTTTTGTCGTGTTCCATATGACGGGTTAGTATTTAAAAATCTTCTTCCGACAATGCGATGTCGTCCCACAATACTTCCTCAGACGCGTGGCTGTGAAAAGGTCTGGCTGTTCCATATCTATGTCCTTCACCAGCGTCTTCAAGACTGTGCTGCCTTCGTAGTGCCCCTTCTTTGCGCCTGGTGCCGCCAGGAGAAACTTGTTGCCTCTGTCGATAAAGTTGTCTCACACCCGTATCAGCGTCTGAAGGGCTCTTGAGGCATCTTCTGGCACCAGCACTGGTACTCTGTTTCCACATTTACCCCTTACCATGAGGACATCCATTTTGTCATACAGTTTTTTTTTTCCAGGCGCCCCATGTTTGACTTAATTTCACTTATCGTCTCCGTTTTATATTGGTCTTTCCGAAGCCAAGATGCTAGCAGAACCCGTGACACCTATGTTGGTCTACGTTTGTTGAAGACCAGTAGTCGGCCCAGTACACGTTTCGTCAGCGAAACATAAGCTTCTTTGGTCGTCACATATTCTGTTGTCTGTGCTTCCAGTGACTCCTTGGTTTTCTCTGTAAATCTCTTCAGGTCTTCGGTTAGGGGAAGAACATTTATCTTGTACTTCTTTGCATCTATTGCCTGAAGAGCCACATGGGCTACTCGGGTATTCCAATACAAATCATGCAGTTGGATAACAGAATTGTAATGCAGTGAGATACTGTAAGAAGCTGGGACATAACGATATGATCCGGTCACAACGCATGGATAACTAAAACGTATTCCTACCTGTAGCCCTTCCACTGCATTTTATAAATTTGATGAACAGGGTAAAAATTAGAAATCCTCTACGAAGTAGGTCTCCTGAAAAAGTTTCACTGTGTCATGATAAGAAACAGCAACTGGTAGACTCACATACAGTCCCAACATATGACCAAACTTGCAAACCGATGTTGCTGAGCATCTTCGGTACAGTGCTCAAATTTCATAAAAAGTTATGTTTTAATATTTGGGTTGATGACTTCATATTGAGCTCTAGAGAGCTATACAGAAATCCTTTACGCTGCCAAAGTATGGCACAATTATTTCGAGACAATTCTGGCGCTTTGAATACAAAACAAACCAATTACCAAACCATTTGAAACACGTAAATATCTCAAAGTCTAACCTTAAAACAAGTCGACTATCATCACCATTTGGTAAAGAGAGGTGACGTCATCGGCTTTAGACGCCTATTCAAATACACGTGGGGTTTATTCGTTACAATTGTCAAGACCAAGCTCGAATTTCTTTTTTATTAGACCTATGTTGTTGTTTTAACTGCTACCTTACTTAATTTCAATGCAAATCCAACAACATGGCTATCTCAACTCAAAACTAATGTTAAGGTGGGATTGTCCCTTTAAACTGATACACTTTAATGTCTCGGCTCGTGAAAATGCGAGTCCAGCACCGTCGTTCACTGCTGTGCTTAAAATAAGAGGCCGAATATTTCGTGTCAAATCCAGGTCTGCTGTTATCTGTGTATAAACCTATGTATCATCAGAATAGCCATTAACGACAAATTAATTTAATGTAATCTTTTTTATAACGAATCGAAAAGTGTCGATTTTTTGGCATAAAGTGTCGATTTCAGGTCAGGTCACGTGATTTCGTTATGTTCTCAGTTAAAATTGGTGATTTGTCTTAGGTGGAATAGGAATCACCCTCCGTCGGCCGCCGCCGCTAGCGACGACCTTGACGACAGTGACGGCAACTGAGGCAGATGGGGAGGAGAAAATAGAGATAGATAATGGAAGGCAATCAATATAGGCGCAGAATTCGACGTTTCATAAAATTTGCTTTCCTTACCGCAGAGCAGGACCTAATTCCAGGAAACTGCGTTTGTTTTTGTTTTGGTACAATAGCTCTTCGAATCGCCAAACAGGATCCAAACATGTTCAGCTGCATCTCTATACCTGTTGCCATTTGTATGGTTAATTTGTATGATGGTGAAATGAAGTAGCCCAAATTCGAGGAGAAAATTAATGTAGGGTGGGTTGGTTTTCTCCAGACAACTTTGCCATCTGAACCTAAAAATCCTGACGATTCCCATGATTCAATTTAGAGGTGCAGAAAATCCAAAATATTTGGTCCCAGCCCCAGTCACGGCCACGGCATGAGCTGCCCAAGTCACAGCTTTAGTCACGGCGCTGCAATGCTAACCCTATGGCGCTGGCCTGGCCAGTCATAGCTTTAGTCACGGCCGTGACCAGTTCTGGTCCCAGTGCTGGGACGCTGGGACCAGAATCTTGCATCTCTAATCCAATTACTCAGTTTCACTATTCACGAAACCTTTCACCTATACATTTGCCTTTTTCGTTTCCTCAGATGCTGGCGAGACACCAGTCATCACGGCTCCGCATGGATGAGCATCCAAGTACAGGAGATGCTCCTGTGCCCAAGGGCGCCGCAACCAGGGCCGGCGCCACGGGGGGGGGGGGGGGCAGCTGCCCCTCCAACCGCCAGCTGGGCCCTTTTCGGCCAGCCTGGCGGGCGGACGAGCTGAATGTTCTCTCAGACTGTCGGGGTGCGATGAAGCAGCGCAAGCTCAACTCTGTGGCAGTCTGACAAGTGCCATGTCCATCAGAAGGAGACGCGCGAGGTTCCTGATCGGGATATGGCGCGCGAATATGCGTCCCTGAACGGTGCTCGTCGTTCCACCTTCGGGACGTTTTGATGTCATCTGAGATGAGGCACGTAGCCAAGGCCCCCCTCCCACCTTGTAGGGCCCTTTTCGGTGCACGCAGCGCGCCGAAAAGGGCCGACGAGACCGCGCGAAGCGCGGTATCATTGGCTCTTTACCACGCGAAGCGTGGTCTTTAGAGAGTTTAGAGCACTTCAGAGGCCCTTTAGGACCACCAGGGCCCTCTGAAAGACCAGAGGGCCCTTTGGACGTTCAAAAGAGCCCTGGGCATGTCAGAGGGGCCCCTGTCCAAACCGAAAGGGCCCCTGAGCGGGTCAGATGGCCCCCTGAACTCGTCGAATGGGCCTCCTAGCCAACACAGAGGGGCCCCTGGACAGGTCGAGAGGCCTCTGGGCATGTCAGCAGAGCGACAACGCAACCAGCGCAGTCCATTGCCAGGTCATAAGGGCCCCTGAGCAGGTTGGAGAGCCCCTGTACAGACCAGTGGAAACCTGGGAAGTTAACAGGGCCCCTGTGCAGGTCAGAGGGGACCCTGACCAGACCTAAAGGACCCCTGCGCGGGTAAGAAGGGCCCCTGAACATGCTGAATTGGCCCTAGCCAGCACGGAGGGCCCAGGGCAGGTCGGAGGGCCTTTTGAGCATGTCGACAGGGCGACAAAGCAGCCAGCGCAGTCCGACCAGAAGAGTCGCTGGGCAGATCGGAGGCGCTCCTGGGCAAGTCAGAGGGGCCCCTGGCTAGACCGAAAGGGTCCCTGGGCCGGTCGGCAGGGCCCTTGAACATGCCGGATGAATTTCTAGCCAGACTGGAGGGGCCCCTGGGCAGGTCGGAGAGGCCCCTGAGCATGTCGGCAGGGCGACAAAGCAGCCATTGCAGTCCCTGGCCAGGTCGAAAGGACCTCTGAACAGGCCGAATGGGCCCCTGGACACACAAGAGGGCTTCTTGGAAGGTCAGAGGAGTCCCTGGTCAGACCAGAAAGGCCAAATGCACGTAGAGATCCCAGATGAAGATTAAATACAAAGAGGACTTACTCAATTTTGTATTAGTAAAATCGGAGCTTTCGGGTATACTGTAACACCCTCGGCCAGGGTGTTGCAATATATCCGAAAGCTCCAATTTTTCTTTTTCTTCTAGAGTAAGCCTCCTAAGCTAAGCTTCCTAAGCTAAGCTTCCTAAGCTTCCTAAGCTTCTAGAGTAAGCCTTCTAGAGTAGAGAGAGTAAGTATTTTATTAAATATATATCACCCACTCCACATCATGTCTTCTCGCGGATCTCAGATGAGTCCCTGAACAGGTCGGAAGGGGTTGAAATGGTCGGAGGAGCCCCTAGACGATATGAAAGGACCCTGGGCCTTTCAACAGTAAGAATGCAGTTGTCCAGGGAATACAACTCAAAATTCAATTATATACGGATTAGAAGAAAAAAATAGGGCCGTTTCTCGGCGCATGTTATGTGTTATGTTGCTACTTTCCTATATAATTGGGCAAAATGGTTCACTTTAACACTTTTTTACCGCACTTCTAAACGCACAATAACATTTTTAGAGGTCAGCACCATACGCAATGCGACGCATTGATGAGAAAGCATATCCAGGGCTTAAGACTAAAAAAAATCGTCCCGCTCCGCGGCGCAATTTGTTTAAGAGTTCCAGGTCTTGACTCTTGAGCTAAACAAAAATATTCAAAGTTGGTATAGCTGATTCCAAATTGGTGTCGCTGGTTCCAAAGTTGATATGGTAGTTTGCTAACTCCAGCTCCTAAAAGTTGGTATGCCCCATGCCATTCCTGTCGTACTGCATTTTCAATCATTCTAACGTGCCTTTTCATCAGTTTTGTTTGGCCCTTTCAACACTTGGGAAGGGGCCCTTCCAACGCTCGAGAAGGGGCCCTTTCAAGATGCCCCCCCCCCCTGGACGAAATCGTGGTTACGTGCCTGTCTGAGATGATAGCACCAAAAGAAGGTGTGATGACTGTAAATTCCGTCTGGTAACTAGTGCACTATAGTAAACATCCTTCGTACATGTCGCAAGAAATGAAAAAGTTATAGTTGATAACTTAGTCACATTTTAGTAAAAACTTGAACTGTGTGACGCCACAATGCCACTTGAAAATAAAGGCTATGATGCTCTATTTAATGTGTTCAAGTTTGATCATAAATAAATGGTAATCCGTGCGGGAACGAGAAAGACGGAAATGATATTAAATATATATTACATAATATTGCAGTCTGGGTGGGCCCTTTTGGCCAAGGGCCCTTTTTCTGAAAAAGCAGCCCCCAACCGAAAACATGTGGCGCCGGCCCTGGCCGCAACCTTCCGAAAGTTGGGGGGGGGGGGGGGGGCGGAGGAATTCTGAAAGCGATCCTTTCTATGCAACGACCATAGGCGTAATGTTCAAATCCGAAAATGTTGGGGGCGGCTGCCCCCCTGCCCCCCCCCCCCCCCCCCCCGGTTCCTGCGTCCTTGCCTGTGCCTGCCGAATCGGCGTAGCAGCCTTTCCCAACTGGGCGTAACAAAGTAGCCCCTGCACATTTGCCTGCAGACGTTCGCACCCGACATGTGATGATGTTTATATGGCCGACAGTGGACCGGTGATTAACACCGAGATGGTTCGCAACGATAACGGGAATAGTGGACCTGAAGTTACATCTGGCAATGGTCTTAACCTATCCCGGCATGAGCCTTCCATGGATTTGCGTGAAGATGTTTGTGCGATGAAAAACAAGCTGGATGAGGTACTTCATGAGCTGCAAAGTGTCGAAAGGGGTTTGTCTGATGTTGTTAGACTGACCCAAGAACGTTCCACGTCAAAACGTGACAAGGAAAATGTTGCGGATCTGGAAGAACAATGTAGTTAAAAGCAGCGATGTTCATGTCCGGCAGAAGACTTGGTCAATACTTATTTGGACGTTTGCGACGGATCTTTGACGGGCGCGGGGAGCAATGCGCTGCATTGCAAGAGACATGTGTGCCGAACTTTTTTTTCAGGAGCGTGCATGTTCGCGAGGGCTCTACGGTCTTCGGGTTTTTTAAGTACGACTTTAGCCTCGGCTCGTCGTTTGCCTTATCCCTTGTGGGTGTCTGTGTCTTATCCCATGAGGGTACGATTAGCTTGGTGTCGAGGTGGGTAGATCGGCAATTGGGTATAGCAATAAGCCTGGCCTATAGCTGTAAAAGAAGAACCTGTTAAATAACGTTGCAACTCCTGCTGAACTGCTTGCCAGTTTTGTGTAGCGAATTTTCGCATTAGCAGATATGCAATTTGCAATCGACACAAATGGAAATGTGTAGAAATGTAGCTTCGATGAGAATGTAATGCAAATCGATGAAAATGTAGCTTCGATTAAAAGTGTAGCAAAATTGGCCTCCGTCAAATTCGGTTGGTAGCACATATTACCTTTTTTGACCCCTGGTGTTTTCCAGAGATAAAAAATGCTAAACTTTGCCAAATAAAGCGAAAGTTCCAGCAAATGATCTATTGTATCTAAAGCCAGGTCATTTGGGAAATCAACCTCAAGGTCACGGAGTGACCTGCTGGGGTCATGCTATGCATCATTGAATGCAGCTCAACGAGACACATATAATGCCGTTGAGTTAAGCTCTCTAGCACAATTGTGTATGCAAAGTTATTACCAAAGACATGATCAGAGGTGATCATGATATTTCCAAAGAAGAAAAATATTTAGAGGAAAAACCTAGGTCCCATTTACTTACCATCGAATGCCAATATATCGAAGTCGATTCTGGTCATAAAAAATCCGCATTTTAAAAGGCCGCATTTTAAAAGGCCACATTATAAAATCACGTGATCTGAGATCTGAGTGCCGGTGCCGGTTCGCTTGCTAGCACAGTATAAAGCGCCCAACTCCAGCTGCAAGCTGATTGGCTGATTATATAGCCTCTGCCCAGGCTATCGTAAGCACCACATTATTTCGTAAGCACCGCAATCCTTCGCCAAAAAATCAAATATATTCGGCTGGACTCTTTTCAGTCAATAAAACTTGCAGATAGGGGTTTCCCAACATGGGCTACAAAACTGCTATCTCAGTTAAAACCCCATGTTGAAGGTGAACTATTTCCTTTAACATGGGGTTTTGAACTGAGATAGCAGATTTGTAGAGCAGATCGAAAAACGGGCTGTGGTAAAGCAATTACCTCGCAACGCTAAGTAATTTCGAAAAGGACTAGTGGGCCCCTTTTAGAAGAAGAAGTTTAATTTCCCCGAAGGAACTGCGCTTCACGATGGTGGATGACACTTGTGAGCAGAATGCGTACTTCCGTACTTGTAGTTGATCTGCTGCTTAACAGATGGCGTTATCAAGAAGCGAATATTTTTGCGTTTTGTTTTACCAAAAACAGACATTACCTTGGCAGAGGTGGGGGAGGGGGCGAAATCCACCCCCACCCCCTCCGGTTTTTCGAGGATAGCGCAAAAACGGCGGCGCGTAGCGCCGCTGTTTTTTGCATACCTGTACGGCAACCAACCACCCACATTATGTTAAATTATTGACCGGGTCATCTCAGGGCAGGTCACCAGACCAGGTCACGTGATGAGCCCACCTCCAAAACGTTTGCAGTAGTACCACAGCCACAGTTTTAGACTGATCGGTTTCAAATGTGCAGTATTTCATAAGGTCATATATGCCGACAATCTGTATATCTCGGATTTTGATATCGGTGACCTAAGGTCAGGTCAATTTCGTGACCGCCAACACTGTTTTGTCAATAACTATTGTCATAGATCACATGTAAAAATTCCCAAATTTGCGTAGTTTCGAAAATTTCACATTCATATATTGTTCCTGACAATCCTGATGATACATAGGTTTATGACTTGCATGATTTAGATGGGAGATATTGCCCTCTGAAAATTAGAGTTTTGCACAACAAAGTTGCCAAACTCGAAAACCGTTTGACGGGCGGAGCTGACAATTTCATGTGAATCTACGGCCCAGATAACATGGATCAAAATCAAATGCTTCACTGCAACAATAGAGCTGCTAAACATGAAACATTTCAGTATGTATTGTCTGAAAATGATTTTTTTTAAATACAAATAACCATTTTACTCAGATTCAAGATGTTTCGGGATTTTCAAGTCGGGATTTTTCGTTTGCTGGCCCAGCCAGGAGCTTGGGCTGGCCCAATCTGGAGCTCGGGCTGGCCCAATCTGGAGCTTGGGTTGGCCCAATCTGGAGCCCGGGCTGGCCCAATCTGGAGCTTGGGCTGGCCCAATCTGGAGCTTGGGCTGGCCCAATCTGGAGCCCGGGCTGGCCTAATCTGGAGATTGGGCTGGCCCAATCTGGAGCTGGGGCTGGCCCAATCTGGAGCTCGGGCTGGCCCAATCTGAAGCTCGGGCTGGCCCAATCTGGAGCTTGGGTTGGCCCAATCTGGAGCCCGGGCTGGCCCAATCTGGAGCTTGGGCTGGCCCAATCTGGAGCTTGGGCTGGCCCAATCTGGAGCTTGGGCTGGCCCAATCTGGAGCTTGGGCTGGCCCAATCTGGAGCTTGGGCTGGCCCAATCTGGAGCTTGGGCTTGCCCAATCTGGAGCTTGGGCTGGCCCAATCTGGAGCCCGGGCTGGCCCAATCTGGAGCTTGGGCTGGCCCAATCTGGAGCTGGGGCTGGCCCAATCTGGAGCTCGGGCTGGCCCAATCTGGAGCTTGGGCTGGCCCAATCTGGAGCTCGGGCTAGCCCGATGACAGCCCGGGTTGCTTAATGCACTTTTAAACAGCGTATTGTGTGGCCCCACGCTGGCTAGCCCAAGTAGGTGATCGAGCAAGCCCAGACTGAAACCGATCTGGTCCCGACGGGTCTGTGCTGCGTTATGCCCACCCCGGCAGAAGAGGTCGCAGGTAATTTCGGCGGTGAGATTCTAGGCGGTATACCCCTATCCAGAACGTATTGTAGATAGAGGGTGCGGCGATTCCATCGTAGAGCTGCATCCGCAGGCCTCAACTCGTCTGTGCCGGACGGTGTTTCGTCCGCCAGTCCATGAAGACCGCAGCAACCGGACGCATCACGATCGTTTCCAATAATCGTGCGCAAGATCACCACGACGGCTGATTATTAATTCGATATCGACTGCTTCCGCGTCATTACTTCACGCTATGAAGCGATGAAAAATGCCAGTGAGCTTTTACCATATATAACCTGCTGACTAGAAATGCTGCTTCCGTTTGACACATTAGCATAGACTATATCTAAGCAATTCATTTTTCAGATCTCATGACAACATCTCCCTTTGCATTGCTTTTCGCGACATTTCCCAACTTCAAACTGTCCTACATGTTAACCCGCGCACTGCTGGGGGTTGATTTCCGCCCCCCCCCCCCCCCCCCTCCTCAGGTTTTTCGCAGATGGCGAAAAAAAAGGCGGCGCGCAGCGCCGCCGGGTTTTGGCACACCATTTGGGACAACAATTACGCACACTTAAAAAAAAATTGACCTCTGGTCATCTCAGGTCAGGTCACTAGACCAGGTCAAGTGACTCCACCTCCGTATTTATTCGGTCAAGTTGTGGTCTGCTTACGATCTTTGAAATAACTGGTGTTTTGCAATACATATATCATTGAAAGGAAATAGAAACTTTGGAACACAATGTATCCCATGCGATCATTCCACCTGGTGTAGTTCTCGAATGGTTTAATTTCATTAGTTATGCGTGTCTTCATAGTAGATTGTGCTCGTTAATGTTCTACACGCCGATTTGACATCTCTTCTGATATCTTATTTCTTGTGTTGCAGGCAGGGGCGTAGGAACTATGTTCAAGTTGGGGGGGGGGGGGGGCAGGAGGCATTCTGAAGTCGATTCTTTCCATGCAACGCCCATAGGCGTAATGTTAAAATCAAAAAAGTTGGGGGGGGGGGGGGGGGGGGGGGGCGGCTGCCCCTCCTGCCCCCCGGCTCCTACGCCTATGGTTGCAGGTATGTCCGACATTTAAATAATCCGCACTGGCCCATCCATATATTTCGTAAAAGTCGGTAAGCATTCGAAATGCACTTGCAACAGAACCTGCTTAGTGCTTACAAACGTTATCAGTTCTAGATTAAACACGGGTATGTATGTCAGTTGTGTATTACCCGACAAACACTCTCACCACACTTCACCCAAACAATACATATACAAATAAATATCACCCAGCCACTCTTCGTCACTTAGCCATAAATTCAATGACTTCATGTGGCTCTTTTATCTATTCGCGCTTCCACCTATGGGGTGGTAATTATATTCATACAGAATTCGCGGCTACGTGAATACCTTCTTATCCGTAAACAGACAAGGGTGCAGGGTATGCTGTTTCAGGCTCGTATGATGGTGGGTAGGTAGGCGCCGGCTTGTAGGATGGGTTGTTATAGGCAGCGGGTTTTGGGGTGAGCTTATGCTTGTAAGCTGGCGCGGACTGATGAGAAGAGACGGGTTGTAGGTCGGGATGGAATCAAAGGTGGGAGCAGGCGTAGGGACAGGTTGGTATGTAGGCTGGTACGTAGGTCGTTGATTGTAAACCGATGTTGGTTTATAGGAGGGAGTAGATTTTTGGGTCGTCCCTGGCTGGTAAGCGGTAATGGGTTTGTGGGTGGGGGCTAGCTGGTAGGTCACAGCAGGTTTAGGGCTGGCTGGTAGGTTGCAGCAGGTTTAGGGGCTGGCTGGTAGGTCACAGCAGGTTTAGGGGCTGGCTGGTAGGTTGCAGCAGGTTTGGGGGCTGGCTGGTAGGTTGCAGCAGGTTTAGGGCTGGCTGGTAGGTTGCCGCAGGTTTGGGGGCTGGCTGGTAGGTCACAACAGGTTTTGGGCTGGCTGGTAGGTGCCGCAGGTTTAGGGGCTGGCTGGTAGGTTGCCGCAGGTTTGGGGGCTGGCTGGTAGGTCACAACAGGTTTTGGGGCTGGCTGGTAGGTTGCCGCAGGTTTGGGGGCTGGCTGGTAGGTCACAGCAGGTTTCAGGGCAGGCTGGTAGGTCGTAGCAGATTTGGAGGCAGGCTGGTAGGTCGCAGCAGGCTTTGGGGCGGCCTGGTAGGTCAGAGTTGGTTTCGGTACAGGCTGGTAGATCGCAGCAGGTTTCGAAGGAGGCTGGTAGGCTTCAGCAGGTTTGGAGGGAGGCTGGTAGGTTGCAGCAGGTTTGGAGGGAGGCTGGTAGGTTGCAGCAGGTTTCGAAGGAGGCTGGTAGGCTGCGGCAGGTATGGAGGGAGGCTGGTAGGTTGCAGCAGGTTTCGAAGGAGGCTGGTAGGTTGCAGCAGGTTTGGAGGGAGGCTGGCAGGCTGCAGCAGGTTTCGAAGGAGGCTGGTAGGCTGCAGTAGGTATGGAGGGAGGCTGGTAGGTTGCAGCAGGTTTCGAAGGAGGCTGGTAGGTTGCAGCAGGTTTGGAGGGAGGCTGGTAGGTTGCAGCAGGTTTCGAAGGAGGCTGGTAGGTTGCAGCAGGTTTGGAGGGAGACTGGTAGGCTGCAGCAGGTTTCGAAGGAGGCTGGTAGGTTGCAGCAGGTTTTGAGGGAGGCTGGTAGGTTGCAGCAGGTTTTGAGGGAGGCTGGTAGGTTGCAGCAGGTTTGAGGGAGACTGGTAGGTTACAGCAGGTTTGGAGGGAGGCTGGTAGGTTGCAGCAGGTTTGGAGGGAGGCTGGTAGGTTGCAGCAGGTTTCGAAGGAGGCTGGTAGGTTGCAGCAAGTTTTGAGGGAGGCTGGTAGGTTGCAGCAGGTTTGGAGGGAGACTGGTAGGCTGCAGCAGGTTTCGAAGGAGGCTGGTAGGTTGCAGCAGGTTTTGAGGGAGGCTGGTAGGTTGCAGTAGGTTTGGATGGAGACTGGTAGGCTGCAGCAGGTTTGGAGGGAGGCTGGTAGGTTGCATCAGGTTTCGAAGGAGGCTGGTAGGTTGCAGCAGGTTTCGAAGGAGGCTGGTAGGTTGCAGCAGGTTTTGAGGGAGGCTGGTAGGTTGCAGTAGGTTTGGATGGAGACTGGTAGGCTGCAGCAGGTTTTGAGGGAGGCTGGTAGGTTGCAGCAGGTTTCGAAGGAGGCTGGTAGGTTGCAGCAGGTTTCGGAGTAGGGGCGGCCTGGTAGGAAGGTTCAGGTCTGTAGGTGGCTACTGCTCATATGCTGGCCGTTTTGTGGGTTCAGGATAATTCACCTCGCCTTCATAGGTAACGGTGGCAACATAACCTTCAGCTCCGTTCACCGTGTAGGTCACTGTCTGGGTACGGCCGTCGGCGAGCACCACAGAGTAAGATCCCTGGGTGGCGTAGCCGTCACGCGCCTCTTGGGCGTTGAACTGGGGGAATCATTTCCGTATCCTTTGACTTCATAGCTATACTCGTATTTCGGCGCCGCTGCATTGTTCTGAGAGTGCTGGGCGGGTGCGGAGTAACTGGAAGTCGGTTCCTGGTAACTAGAGGAAGGCTTGGTCACATGGATTGGCTCCTCATACGCCGGAATTGGAGCTGGGGCCTTGTAGCTGGATGAAGGCGCCTGGTGGCTGGAGGAAGGCGCCTGGTAGCTGGAGGAAGGCGCCTGGTAGCTATAGGAAGGCGCCTGGTAGCTGGAGGAAGGCGCCTGGTAGCTGGAGGAAGGCGCCTGATATGAAGGCTCGTTGTTGCTGGATGAAGCCTCCTTGTAGCTGGATGAAGGCACTTCGTAACTATATGTGGGCGCCTGGTAGCTGGATGAAGACGCCTGGTAGGTGGACGGAGGAGCCTGGTACCTGGAAGAAGGCTCCTTGTCACTGGATGAAGGAGCCTGGTAGCTGGAAGAAGGCTCGTTGTAGCTGGATGAAGGCGCCTTGTAGCTGGATGCTGGCTCCTGGAAGCTGGAAGAAGGCCCCTTGTAGCTGGAGGAAGGCACCTGGTAGCTGGGTTTTGTATATGTCGGAGTTGGAGTCGGGGCCTGGTAGCTGGAGTGGTGGTTGTGTGCAGTTTTTCTGCGATGGCGACAGTCAGCAATGTCGCAACGATGAGGACCTGTGGGCAAAGTAAATAATCGAAATCAGAACAGCCGCTCATGCTTCACTTATTGCCAGGTGGCGTAATAAATCACCAAGAGACAGCCTGACTTAATTTTGTCTGCTGTTATACCGCAAGCAAAACTCAGTGACGTTTGAAGCGTCCATTCTTTGTCATCTGGCGTCGTCCCCCAGTTGTTCTGCACCAACTCACCTCATGCTGGCTGGCCAGTGGTCCTGTGTATGGGGAGATGACTGGAGTTCAACTGATGCCGTCTGCAGTGCCGGGGCCGGCTATATACGGGCGCGCTCGTCCCTCGGGCCGTGCTTGCGGTGTCTCCCCGCGGTCGCCTGGGTCGTGACCCCCTCCTGCGGCCCCTCTGATCGGGGGTCGGCGCGTGAGGGCCGGCTCGGCGCGACCCAGCCGAAGGGCGGCCCACCCGATGTTATCTGACCGCCGGAGTTATCGCTGGCGGCGCCCGGGCACCAAGGGGTAGATCGAGACAAATGTGGCGGAAAGTCGTTTTCCCCGACAATTTTTGCATGCGTATTTAGGGCAATTTTATGAAAGCAGACAGATCAGAGCATAATATTCCACCAACAGAAGAACAAATGTAGGTCACTTGTTTGTGGGTTTTCGGTGTACCGAAAGTTACACATGACAGGACGACACAAATACCACTTTTCAGGCAGGAAATTGAGCTCAAGTTTAGTTGCCCATTACGGCAAACATTTATAGTCATTGCCATACGTTAAAGGAAAACACATTTTGTGGACTTTGAGGTGCTACGCTTACAAATGTTATATGTCAAAAGAAAAATGTGTTGTATTGGTGTGTAGCCGGCTCGGCTCCATAGTACAAATTATACCGTACGTTATCTTTACGCAAGCCTACCAAAAAACTCACCCCACCAGATGATAGTCCAAGACGTCCTCTTCCGTAGGGCATTCACGATTCTTGTTTATATTTGCTTTCCTTGGACTGGCGCTCAAATGAATGGGCTTGTGTCGGCGTACCTCATTCCGACGTGCCGGCGTGGGTCAAAAAGGTCAACATTGATATATTTAAATAAGAAAGGCATGTTCCTAGAGCAGTTTTATCTCAGAAATACTGTGTTGCCATTTATTTGTCTGCATCTGGACATTAAAAGCCAAAAAACGCAATTACAAAATATGACGTTATGAGTTATTTCATACTTTAGACGCCATAAAACAGTCAAAAATGGTGATATCATTTCGAAATTTGGTATGTTAGTTGCCCAATTCCCAATTCCCAATGCAGATATGTGGTTCTCAGACATGTAGTCCAGTTTTTTAAGGGAAAAATACACAAATGATTTTGTGGGCACTTTTCCACATTTTTTTGGGGGGGGTAAAAAACAAACGTTTCAAACATCCGGGATAGCCAAGATGTATCCCTTGTCATTTTCTATCTTTTGACTTTTTGTATTGTAATTTGTTCAAAATATGGCGTTTGTACTGTCTGTTAAAGTTAAGCTGAATTTTGCGTCAAAATCGTGTGTAGTGACGTCACTAAATTCGCCATTTCTAAATGTGTCGACAAAATTGTTTCATTTTTGCACCGAAGACGCAAAAGTTATGTAGCAGAAGGTAACCTAAGTTTCATGTTGATAGCGGTATTGGTTTTTGAGCTATTACGAAAGTTCATGAGGGGGGGGGGGGGGCGTGAAACGCCCCCTTTCCCCAGTCAATGGCGGTTAACGGTTAATGAGCCCACTTTAAGCTCAGTTTTTTTTTGGTGTCACTCACATATATAT